>RXPK01002717.1:0-55126 GCA_004143645.1 Protaetia brevitarsis | reverse complement strand
GTAATTACACATTCGCACATGAACTCTCTAATGCAAAGCATCTTTTAAAAATAAAAGTTCTTTTTCTTAAGATTCTTTGTATTTTATTTCAAATTTAAAAAAAAAACAAAGGACCAAAGTGTTAAGTCAGGCAATACTCCTGGATATACTTCCCTGCATTGTTCGGCGTTGAATGATTTATTGAGGTAAATATTCAATCTTTGCTATTTTAGTAGATTAAAATGGGCGTTATAAAAACGCACTCACAGATATTTTTTCTAGACTAAGGATAACGATGCATGTTTAAGTATTCCGTCTTGCCCTAATTCATTCATCAATTGAGTCTTCGGTTGAAAATAAAAATCTATCGAAAACATTTTTCCAAAACAATTGTCCTGAATCAGTAAACTAGTGTTGAGTGATTGCATATCTTGTGAGTTGACATTAATTGCTATTTAAATAAATAGCATACCTTCATAAAACGACGTTTAATATTCTATAAATATTCGTTGTTACAACAATATATTTACTTTAGTGTAAAACTCTTTTCTTGACACTGCTTAAGTGGTTGAAGTACGTAATATGATGTATACAGTGGTGGCTTTAATCAATGTCTCCCCCTATGACAGAGAATTAGTAAAAAATGGTAGTGTATATAAACGATAATAAGCTTCTATATATGCTCTCTGAGGAAGCCGAACTGTCTATGGCATCCAGGGACCGTAGTTTTGATATTCTTTTCGTCATAAGGGGAAGACATTAAATCAGACCACCATAGTACGTACGTAATCCCTTTTATTTTCCCTACTTATAGCACCTTCTTCGCTGAAAATTTCCGAAAAAAAACCTAAATTGTCTCGAAAATCGCGTTGAACATTTTACGGGATATGTTATCTCTTACCTCTATAAGCAGACCAGAAAAAAAAGGAAAGGTTATCACAAGACCGATCGCTAAACTTAGTAACTTCGGGGAAAGGTATATTATCGCAATAAATTCTGCGAAACCTTTCTCTTTCGAAGAAGAAGGGAAACGTAAAATAGACGGCAAGGAGCAAGATAAGACAATGTTTCTTGTTTCTTTGTACCAGAGCTATAGCATCGAGAGAGGATTTGCATTTTTATTCCTTCAATTGTCACGTGCACGCCTTCGCGATATCCAAGCGCTTTCCTTTTATTGTAAAACGCGTTTCGATAGCAAGAATCGAATTCCCCTTGACATGGCTTTCGAACAACGCCCTCCGTGTCGAGTGCAATAAGTTACACCGCTTTGTTTTGTTAAGTAAATTCTACTCCGTCCGTTTGTTTGTGGGAATATGTTGATGTAGATCCATCTTGTGCAAAATCTAATAATTACACTACTACACTGTCAACATTTACAGTCTCCGACATTAATATTTAGCACCATCATAGCGTTGAGTCATTTGTTCGAGTGCTAAATAATAATGTTGGAGATTATACATATTTACTAGCTGTTAGAATTAGCTGTTAGTTGTTTAGAATAACTATAGAAAACTCGATAAAGAAAATTTGTTAAACTAAACAACATGAAGAATCAATATTTACTGCACGTGAAACAAAAAATTAAAATGTGGTAGGGATATTTAATAGCTGTTGTTTAATATTAAATAAACCGTAGGTATCTGCGTATACATTTGAATAAATATTTGCTTGTACCAAACAATATAATATTTATTCCACATATTAAAGCTGTCCGTTACATTAAAGTTTAAAATATGCATTTGTTATTTCAAATAATTTAAAATTTGTTCAGTATTACAAACCCGTGAATTTGTTAGACGAAACATTTTTTTGGTTCAAATGTAATCAATATACTAAAATCATTATGAACATATAATATTTTCACCACAAAAATAATTATTTTAGATTTGAGTAAATAGATTTTCTCAATTGGAATCTATCATATTTATGCCTTAATAATTTATGTACATTTGATAAGTATTATTTGAAGTATTGCCATTATTTGCTTCCAAAATATAAGTATATTGAACTGATAATACTTACCTGCTTAATCTAAGCATTTCTACTATTCAAGTGTAATAATTACCTACTAATATTTTATGTCTGTAACACCAAAAAGCCTCGGTAGGGGAAAATTAATAAATAAAGAAATATTATGTAATTAAATAAATTTACTGTAATACTTTATAGTTTTACAATGTTTGGAAGAAAGTAGCGTACCGGGGTACTCCGGGAGTGCGCACGGGATATTGATGCGTAGAGGTATAGATATTATGCGTATCCGTCGTTGCGACCGGTGTTCTCGGGATACTTCCCACTCAATGCCTGGGCTTGGTATCTAGTCGGCGTTGGTTACTGATATAATTTCAATCAGTATAATAATTTGCTGGTATTACCTACTGAAAACTAATAACTAGTAAATACCTACATATGCTTGTTAATGTACACACCTACCATGTTCATATATTATCGACACAATGGCTCTGACTCTAAGTATTATTTCAATGTTTTTTAAACCAGTAATCCTTTAATATTAGATAACACGTACGTACCTTCGAATATTCTAATGGTAGCGTCTGTGCATCAGCCCCATTCCACCCCATTCTCTAAGTACACAACAACCAACAACACTGTTTGCTGGTCAATCAAAAAGTGACGCCAAGTAAAGCGTATGTATATGCAAAACCCCCTAAAGCCCCCTAAAAAGAGGGAACCAATGACAGATAAGTTTTAGTGCAGTAAATGGTGGGGTAAAATTCGTTTCAAGTGTTTCAATATTATCGTAATTTCAATTTGATATTTCATGTTTTCAGTACAAAACATTTAACAACTTTATATACTAATTCATTATACCAAACGTATAAGGGATTTTATTTTGAATCTACAGACTACAGACAACAATAACAATGTTCATTTGTGTTTTCAGAGAATTTACTCTTACGTTCTAACCAACCAGATTTAGTTCATTAAAATATATATTACGTTTCGATTTCTGAATAAATAAAAATATTCAGATTGATAACAGATTTTTTTTGTGTGTAGATATTTGTCCATATCTAGTTTGCAATTGATGTTTTTGAGTGTTAATCCCAACTTTCTGCAAATGTTCTTTCAGTGTACACTGTCTTGTTGGAAAACCTTTTACGATGCGAAGATAATTCCTATTGAGCTGCAGTAAGTCTTCAGGCAGTTCCATGTATTTCCTTGCCTTTATACTTTTCCTTGATCTTTCCTCCTTACCTGCTCTCCTGTTGTGTTTTTAGACACCCTTAGAACACGTTCTAGGCCTATGCCTGAAGCTTTTCTTACTAACTCATCAGCTTTTTCGTTTCCTTCGGTCATCAAGATATTTGTTATAAGATCTTCGTTGTGTGCAGATTTTCGATATTATCTGAACAGAACTGAATTTGCCGATTTGGCAATGTTTCGCTTATCTTTTGAAGATGATAACAGCTGTATTTATTTGTCTATTTTTTTTTTCTTTATTGAGAAGCCTGTCCACAGTTGGACGCGACACACCTACTTATTTGCGTCGTTGTTTGAGCAAAATTATTTTCAACGATAGTGCATATAAATTCTTAATTAGCACTTTTTGATTTTTTTATTTTCAAATGGTGTAATACAGCTAAGTTTGGAAACATTCTTGCAAAACGGCAAACCTATCTACACAGAGAACAGCGCCGATTTTCAATTTGTTGCTAAAATGATCTGCATTTTACAGGGTTGAGTGACTATGATTGAATTCTCCTTGAGGAAATTACATTTGTTTCATTAGTGCAAGGTTTTCAACATTGATCCTATGTCCAGTTATATTTGCGCGTTGTGCAACACTCATTATTTGAACAATATTTACTCCGATTCAATAAAGGAAGAGTTGCTTTATTCACCGGTTTCCATCAAAGATGCCGTTGACGTCATCAGATTGGTTTATTTATCCAACGGTGAATGTTTGGTAATACATACATCAAAATGAGTTAGAATTTTCATCATTTGATATTTGGTGAGTTGACTACCTGTTGGAGGGAGCACAAACAAAATTGACAGTTGACATTAAGTAATATGAAAGCAGAAATAAGGTACACTAGAGATAGTTAACTTATACGATAAGAAGTTGCTACGCCTGTGCAATGTGGTGGGGACCGATTTTGAAAAGTTCTGGTATCAATCCACAGAGGGCGAGATCTGAATATATATCCTACTGTTTTCCTCTTATATAATTATTGTTTGAATGCATTATTATTGCAAGCATTGTATTTTTTTTTATAATTTTAGGAAAGAGGTGAATTATCATTAAGTGTTTATAGGGACTATTATACCTGCCCACTTCTAGTGTGAACCAAAATAATTTTGTAGAAGCGGATACTGTGCCATAAATTATTTAACCCGTACTTTATGAATAAAATCTCGAATCGAGTGAAAATAATAGGCCAAAACGTATTATCTTCAGACAACGTATTACGCTAACACTTAAATAGCGTACAATATTTAAATAACTACTTCACAACTTCACAAAAATATATTTTGTCATTTAAAATACGTAGCCTTCATTTAATTTTCTAAATGTCAACATGATATTTCAGTTAACTAGATGTGACTAGAACGAAATAATCATTTTTGCTCTAGAATAATAAATTTGAATGAAGTTAAATAAATTTATTGAAGTGGTTAAGAAATACAAACGATTTTTCAACCTAGAATAAATGATAATTGTGATTGCATGCTTGCGCCTAAATTATATGCAATCTTATTAACATATTTTTTGAAAATTCCTTTCCTTGTATGTAGGCAATTTTATGTACACAGAGATTCAGAATGATTGCCAATTCCGCTCCTATAGATAGTAACAGGTATATGCCGCGTGTTTGCAATAAAGGTTTGAACTAAGTCAGTGTTGGAACACAAGAAAGTAAACGGATCTGTCATAAATAAGGAAAACGTAACCTATATTTGAACTCGCATTATATAAACGACTATGGATTGGTGTTTCTGATTGTAAAAATGAAATGTAATTAATTTAACTTTACTAAATTATGATTTTACAATTCAGTACTAACTGGTGTTTAACTAAATTTATTTATTACTTTAAATTATAACATACAATTAGTATAATTATTAAGTGACAAAACTGCATCTCTTAGTTCTTCTATGGTATGCATGCGGTTTCTATAGATCCTATTTTTGATCAGGCGATCTTGGTGCCCATCTTTGTGCTTTAACGAACCTGTCAGCAAAAAACTGTTGAAGATATTGGCAGGTTTGTCGAGCAGTATGTGCTGGAGCATTATCGTGCTGAAAATAACCTGCTTCAATCTCATTTTCTTGTAACTCTGCAATAAACAATTCCAACATCTGTTGGTAACGTTGGGCTGTTACAGTTTCCTCGAAGAAAATTGGCCCTATTATTCGTTGCCTGGACATAGCTAACCAAACTCCAACTTTTACGGGATGCAATTGCGTTTCTCGAAATTCGTGTGGATTTTTGCAGACCAGATACAATAGTTTTGTAAATTAATATAGTCTGTTAGATAAAACCAGGCTTCATCCGAGAAAAATGATTTGTTTAGCAAGTCATCGTCCCTTAAATTGTTATCAAACCAATGACAATATTCCAATCGCCTATTGTGATCTAATGGTAATAATTTCTGTACCGTAGAAACTTTATAGGGATGAAAATGTAACTTTCTTGTGACAGCTCGTTGCACTGAAGTGTATGATAAGCCTATAAAATTATAAAATGCAATAAACTATTTCACTTAATGTTAATATTGATTTTTTACCTGTTTGTTGAGCTAATTACCAGAAATAAATTCCCTTATTTTCTTACAGTATTCAGAAATACTATTGTTGGTGATATTAGATGTGAATATAAACGGTTTGAAAAAAATTATAAGATAAATAATCGAAAGACACTACAACACGCACGCCAATGTCGCTAAATGTCAAGAAAATTCATTTGATGTATGAAATTTGTATGTAGCTAACTTCGCTCAATAAAATGGGAATAAACATAGATAATTTTTTTCCGGAAAACAGTTTTTCTTACGACAATCATTTTGAATCACATGGTACTTGCACGTTGACTCCAACGCCTCTGAGGATTGATACTTAAACTACTTCCCCTCTGGAGGTGAAAGCGTCGCGATTTTGTCTAATTCAAGTTGAACAGGGATGTATGAGATTTTTTTATTACAACTAAACTTTCTAATCCAAAATGTTTTATGACTGTGAAAGTAATGGACTACATTGCAATGTTTAATTGTTAGAAAACGATATAGAAGTTTTAAATGCAGGTATTTTTTGAGTTATACCTATTATTTTGAATTTGGGTGGCAAAAGAGTTAACCATCATTCACCAAAGCTTTTTCTTGTTTAGCAAAAAACAGCTTCGTCAAAACGTCATGAAATACACCAACAAACATTTGGTGAAGAAAGCAACTCTCCCAAATTCATGCAACGCGTATCCTATGTGTCTATTATTACGCTACATATTGCTACATCAATGCAAATTAAATGTCGGCAGTTTATCTACTGCCGCTTTAACCGCCAGAGCATGTTGTTGTTCATATTTAAAAAGACGACACAGAGTTCACTAATTTAATAAACGATTAATTGACCTTTTTTTCAGTGTATCAAAAAATCTACGGGATATTTTGTCTTTTTAACGGCAAAAATTGTTTCTACGGAAGTGATTCAGGTACCCATCCGATCATAATAGCCTTCAATAAACGTAATTGATGCGTTAATATACGCCTGCGTTCACATTGTAACAAACATTATCGTATTTCACTAAAAAGCAGTTCAACGAAAGGGCGGCTTACATTAATTGGACATTAGCTCGATTTTGTTATCTATGAACAGGCAATTGAGTGTGAAATATCGGAGTTTGTGCGTTAACACACGCTTTGCAGGATCTATCATACGCTTTTTTGGACTTGTCGAAGTATGTTTTGAGTGAGAGTCCAAAATAATATGCATATTTTAAACTTTAAAAATGTCAGTTGTTAATTTATTTATTATTTAATTATAAGCGAAGCGTAAAGTTATCATGGTTGCTCTAAGTTTGGTATTGGTTACACCGAGAGAAAAAAAGTGTTGTATTAACTAATGAAATGGTGTATTGAACACTTTTTTCTTTTTCAATATGAGCAATGATATTTTAGTGTTAATGCAATACGTAAAAAAATGTTAAATTGCGGTAGTTAACTGAATAATAATAAATGTTATAAGAAACAGACTACGTGTAATTCTTTGAACATGTACTTAATTTTCCATTAACAATTTCTACCTTCTAATTGAATAATACAACAACATTATCCCAACACAGTTACTTGTTGTAGACACACGAAGTAATAATTGTCTCTATAATTTTATAATATTGGTTTAGCACTATAAAATGTTGATTCAAAACTTATATTGTTTCATTTAACCTACCTGTAGTATTCATCGAATGACTATTTGCATGTAATTCAACACCTTTAGTGGTTATACGAAAAAGATTTTCTTGTTAGCGAAACCATTTTCGATTTTGCTTAAAATCACATTACTGATCGGGCGAGTTTTTAATTTCATCGATGGATCCATCGATTACTGTATCATTTATGTTTTAAACAGAGATATACTGTAATCGATGGATCTATCGATGAAATTAAAAATCCGCCCCCACATTCAGCAATTAGTCCATTGTTGCTATAGCTATATATTGCCTAATTAGGAAGACTATAGTAGGTAATAGAAGAAAAACATTTACGGCATTATATATTAAACTTATATATTAGCTTAATAACATAACTAAAAAATTATAAAGGTTTTATTCATACATTTGAAAAGAAAGTACAATTTAACGTTTCATAATAAATCATTAATAACAACATTTAACCAAAATTCGTTATCAGCATTTACCGATTTCGTAATACTACCCACCAAATAGTCATTTATTTTCAACGGAATTGGTTTTTATCATATTAATCGATTTACTTAAACAATTAGAGGCAAAATGATTTTTACGATTACATTTATTACATATTTTACCATAAGCTGGACAACTGTTTTGCGCATGCGTAAAATTACAACGTATACACCGACCTGTTCTAGAATTGTTCGAATCCGTTACAAACGATCTTGTTTGAATTTGCCGGACACCTCTTTCCAATGATCTTCCATCCTTGTGCGGCCCTTGGGTGAAACGTGTCTTGTGTCTTGCTCCTGCATCCGGTTGTCGATCGATGTGTTTTCCAGCGTAATTTCAATATTATTTAAAATTTCTCGAGCTTCCTTTCCTATACAATGTAACAGCGTCGCTGCTTGTATTTCGGCTGTTTTCTCACTGCAACCACTCGCGGTAGATTATAATTCCCAATCTTCTTTGAATTGCCTCCAATTTTTTGCTAGTTCACCCTGCATTTTCATCTTCTTGGGTTGAGATATATTCTCCATTTTGTTTTGTGCCTTTCTGACACTTTTTTTTTTATAATTTGTTGCACTTTTTATTCCTTTCACTGATTTTTTTTTGTATTTTGTTTGTTTTTTATTCTGACTGCGCCATGTTATATATATATATATACTGCGCGATGGGTTTTGATTATCTTTATTATTCAATATTAATGTTACAGAAACTTACAAACATAGGTCTTATTGCTACGGAGGTTGGATACTGACTGACTATACGCATGTGCGATCACCTATATGTAATAATATTAAATATTACATTTCATTGAGTTAACACCGATAGTAAATATATATAACGAACACTTTTTTCAAATGTCAAATCGACAATTTGTGGGATTAAACCAACAAGATAAAATATTGGTTACGCCTGAACACTATAATCTTGTTAAATTAACTCTAAAGTGTGCAACAATATAAATATGTTTGTTTCAAATAGGTGCATATGATTCACTTAAATGCAACATGGTTAAATCAATGCTCAAATTCGTGACACAACGAAAAATGTTGAAATAACCATTTCATTTCTCTCAGTGTAAGAACAAACCACCACAGCCATAACTCCCCGATTATACTCCCATTATATTAACAGAGTTTACGTGTGTACTAGTATATGGGCAACATTCGGTAGGTCTATCCTTCATTGATGACTAGAGTGGTCAGAGGTGTCTGCTTACATGGGCCGCACTTGCCTCGCGCTGTGCAGTATATCTTCAAGGTAGTAAAATCATTTCCTCCGATTCGTGTGCCTAGTATCTAGTATCAGTGTTAGTTGAGTCTCGATGCGAGAGAGTGCAATTCTCGTCTAACATTAAAATTCTATTAAAGTGTATCATTGCTTATTAGTTTTAGCGGTATTTAATTTAGGCGGCAAACTATTTTTTTAATAAAAAGTGTCGGTGATCCATATATAATTCCATTTTACTAACGCATTTTCAAACTGTATAGTATACAGTTTTTTTTTTATTACTGGAGATTCAATACAATAACGGGTATTGCTGACCAGTTGTTTTGGCGTCACTGTTTTACCTAGTTTTAATTCCTTCTTTATCGCCGGCCATTTTAAAATCTAATCAAGCTAGAAGATAATATCTTTAATACTTTCAGCTAATAGTATAACGCATGTAGCAAATACTACCTTAGATATTTGACCGGGTTTATATGGTCTTAAGAAAATTGAAGAACTAAAGTATCTAACCAGATAAAAAGCTGCTAATCTATTAAAATTTACTTCGCGCCTGCCTTTGCGCTGTTCGGACAAAGTTCTAAAGAAGTTTAATAGAAAAGCGAAGAGCAGAAGATTGACAGGTGGTAGACGTGCAAGATCCCTGCAACAAAAAGCAATTTTACTTTAGTCGATTTTGCTGATTTTATAGAGTGTTTCATGTAAAATTTTCAATGTAAACAACAGAATTTGTTAGTAGCATTAGCATTAAAAGAAATAAATATTTTCTAAAATGGTGCCGCACATGTACACACCTTCGATATATTTTTTTTATTTCTCTCTATTTTATGAATTGAATATTGTGTTTTGTTCCTTTAAGGAACCGCATTTGTGCATGCCGTCCAAATGCAAACAACGCTCGGTTTTTCCTAAATTATTGTCATTTTAAAGTAGATAGATAAATAGATACTGTATTTGTGTTATTAGCCGTGTATACTATTTAATTTGATTTCTTTCTTCTTTGGTTGAGCGGCTTAATTTGAGAATTAAGTAAAATAAAACTTTCTTTTTACGTTTCGACAAATATATTTGTCTTAATCATAAATAATCTGCAGAGAATTTATTACATCAAGAAGAGGCTAATAAAGAAAATGTGTATGATACGGTTACAAACAGGTGATTGTTTTAAAGTTATGTACTTACATTCAATGTCATAATAATAATTAGGCCGAAAATTGATACGTTAAATTTTGAAGATTAGCAATACAAATTTGAAGACATTATTTTAGTAGTAGATAGGAATGATACTTGTTAGTAATATGTTACAATGTTTCCTTCTCTAAATATATTCAGCACATCATTCATGATAAAAGATGCAAAACATAATCGAGAAATTTGCGAGCGCCATCTACTTCTTTTTGGATTAACCGTCGAACTTTATAACTATTACAGTATTATTAGGTATGTTCGTTTTGACACTAGCGTCACTCAGCGAAACGCAGCTGTAAGCATTTTTGTTTGATTTGACTTGCCGTTAAATTGCTGAAGAAACTATCCTGCTATGAACAGAAAAGGTTTTACGGGTTTGTTCAAAATCTTCAATTGAATGCCGGGTTTCTTTGCATAGTAAATCATCGTCAGTATCATTTGTATCACTTAAAAACAAATAGCTGTTTGTATCATCAGGAAAAAAATCATTCCTTGATAATATTTAGAAAACCTTCCATCTTACGTCAACAAAGAAAGTGACAAATCAAACGCAATGATACATAGCCTTTTCTTAAATTCTCTTCTAATAAACATGTACAAAACAAACAGAGAATTTCAGGATTATAAACATGAGATTATTGAATAATAAAAGAAAGCCGACTAAAGACTTACTTTTAAATATAATGTATAAAGAGTAACAATGAATATGTGAATTTAAATAACTATATCCACTAAATAATAATAAAAATTTGTATCTCAAGAAATTTCTCCAAAAAAACCATAAAAATGGCAACTTTAAAAAAAAAATAACGCAGGTAACTCCTTCACAAACCAGAGTAGACAACCTAAAATTAATGAATTATGTTCGCGTTATGGCAAAAAGAACGGAATCAGAAAATCTAAAAGCTGGCGTCAATCCAGTGTTTTACGGCAACAGCTTGCGTTGAAAAACTTTACGCGGTGTCACGCGGCTAGATTTTCGCGTCGTGGAGTGCGAAAACGAACATACCTATTGACGTTAGCGTACTACATATCGAAGTTCGAAATGCTACAATCAGTTGATCGACAGATGGCGCTCAATAAAACACATATGACGATAACTTTGGGATTTATTCATATGATTTGCATAAAGACGCGGCAATTGCATCTTTTCCTGGTAGAAGGGGCCGTCATGTGAACATTAACGACTGGATTTAACCCCGCAATGCGGGAGGGGACTGGAGGCAACTCTGGTTCATAATTTTTGATAGTGGAAACTGTGATAATTACCAAAGATTCATGATGCAAGAAAATAAGGTATGCTCATCTGAAAACTAAAACTCGCCTTTTTCGCGCATGGCCCTCAGATACGTCATCACTCGACTGTCGCCATTGTTGTTGATGTATTTACCAAATTACCATATTTATCTTAACAAGTTTCAGTTTATTTTTAAATCGATTAGAACACTTTATTTAGTTTTTATTTAATGTTTTGTGTCAGCTTGTACTTGTAGTAGTTTCGATTTATGTATATTAGTGACTTTAGTTAGGTGTTATAAGTTCGTTTTAGGTTTTGTGTGGATAAACTGATGATAAACTGTTTATAAACGTTGTAGTGGAAATTCTTGAGTGATTTTCATTCGTTTGAGGAAGTAGAATAAAAAGAATTGATAAATGAATTTGTGAAAAAAAGAAAAATAAAACACTACACTCACAATCATTAATTAATTCTTTCTTTTTTTTTATCTGCATTTACTTTATTCTAACACTGCCTGCATTAATGTTTGTACTTGTAGACTAATAGATATTTCATTTGCCATTAAAAAATATGAACCACTTACAATTAGTGAAATTTTAGTACGTGCAAACACAAACAAATATGAAGGTAAGAGCTAAAGAAGTGTAGAACATGTTCAGTTAAAGTAAAGCTTGTAATTATTAATGCATTATTTGCTTCATTGCACTAAAATAAGCAAACATGAAATGTTATATACTAAAGGGAAGAATACTTTACATCGACAGAATCACTCATCACAAAGCAATAACGATTTTGCACTCAATTGAAAATTACATTTAAAAATATGAGTTATCTAAAATTTTGTTTCAATGCAAATTTGATTGAAAGAAATGGCAAAAAAACAGTTTTATGGATTTTAATAGGATAGATTTTAAAAAAGAAATGGAGTTAATTTTCTTTACATTGGTGATATCTATTAAATTATTGGATTGGTAGTACTGTTTGACCCTCAAATACGTCACACCTGCAACTAAAAAATAGTTTTGAGTTTGATGATATTTTAAGATTAGATTTATAATTGTGTTTATTTAGAAATACATCGAAAACTGTCGCTTTAAATAATAAAAAAAAACATTAAAAATGAATAAAATAATTGTTTAGTTTTGCAATAAATTTTTGCTTGATTTAAAATATTACTAATATCCAACTATTATTGTTTTACATCAAATATCATATTTTATATTGCCAACACGCCTACATTGTTATATATAATGATTTAACTGTTGGCTGAATACATTTCATGCAATGAGTGGCAGTTAATTCTATTTGTATTAACCCAAATTGGTGTTTGGGTTCAATCAACCATTTTACTTTTTAACCAACAAAAATAAATTAATTCTTGTGTTTCTTCAAATATTTTCGCTGTATTTTATAGAAAATTGTTACTGAATTTATCAGCTCTTGGTTGAATCAATGCATGCATTTTCTGAGTATAGTCGACAATGAATAAATAAACTCTATGCTATGTCGTTTTATTGAAATTCTCAAATAATAATTTTTCAACAATAGTGTTCCATCTCGCTATCCGGAACGTGCAATCACAAGTCTTACCACTATTTGTATAATAAACAATTACAGCTCTTTTGTCTCTTCTTATATAGTAATGAATGTAATTTATATTTAACCATATTTATAAATCTTTTTTGTGTTTATAGCACTATAGTAACTCTTATGCTCAAAATTACCCAAATATTTATTCAATGCTAAACTTTGTAATCAAATTGGTCTCGTCTTATATCTTATTCTAAATTTAATTTAACTTTGGTTATTATTAAAACCAAATATAATACTAGTATACATATGGTCAAAGACGTATAGTTCCGCTGGCGTACTATAGAGCGGCGCCACTGTAGCTTCTTCGCAATGGCAAAATTATAGATTTTATAGATACACTTTTTTAATGTTTTCTGATATTTTTACTTCAGTTTTTAGCAAGATAATATTCTTTCACTGTTAACTGCAGACTAGATATATGGACAAGAATTAGCAAAAAAAAAAAGATAAATTTATATATCAACAAACAAAGATTATAACCATTATGTCCACTAGTCCACTAAAAGTAAAAATATTTTATCACCGCGAATAAATCAACAGTGGTAAGTAAGATATAATATGTGCTATGAAAAAGTGAATAGGCATTTGACGAAATAAATAAAAGAAAATATTCCGTGTGTAGCTTCGCTTTAACACAAAAATATGTTTTAATTTCATTATAAAACGAATATTAACCCATTGAGCCAATATGCGTGTTTTGGTTTTTGTTTTATTTACTAAACTGTTACTTGTTTTGACTCCTTTAATATTCATTTCATAATAATTTTGCGAAATGACAATTCAGTTATGAATGCTCTACCTCTTCGCTGCGCGCGCAGTTAAACCACTTTCATTCGTCTCGCACCGACTCTTGGGTTATCTTATATTTTTACGCGTTTGTGCAACGGAAAATTCCACTTATGTTTAATCACGTCAGATCACGTTTAATATTTGTTTGGTCGTACACTTTTCTAAAATCAACATAGCTGGGACATCTATAGTACGCCAGCGGAACTATTATTTGCCCGTATATATATTTATATTGTATTTGTTAAAACACACATAATATTTTCTATTTTTGACATTTGCCCATTTTATGTATTTGGTTGATCCTTAGACTTATAGATGGCGTCCATCTGCCTTTTGTGAATTATTTAATTTTTTTTTATATTTAATCCTTTTTCAATGAAATGATGGATTATTATTTCAACAAAATGCAATTTAAATTTGTTTTAATATTTAGTCATTCATCTTACACTTTTTTTATTAAATTTTCTGATATGATTAATGTGAAATCTTAAAAAAATTCTCATTTGAAAGTGAATGTCAATTTTCCGTTGACATCGACATAAACTGGAATTTTCTATAAGCAAAGTATATGTAAATTTATACTGTCGTATAAATTAAACGTCTTTGAATAAAATTGTTCTTTAAATTATCTGTAAACTCGACTTGAGCTGAGAAACGAACACTTGTTGGCTACATCAACGCCCTTCTCACGACATGAAAGCCTCTCGTTAGGGAAGATTTACACCGATACCAAGTTAAAATACATTACATCTGGCAACTGCTAGATTTGTGCACGTTATCATTCGTCGCGTCCGTACAGAGGCACACGCGAGTCCGTACGAGCACCGGTAGATTTACTCCATAAAATTTTATTTTCAATTTCGCCAGACACGAGTCGAGTGTGCGCCGGCGAGATATCGGTAATTGCTTCCGAGCCGACCGCTTCAACGTTGGCTAGAGTGAACACATGTTTCTTCCCTAGTCGTGTCCGCCGTGGCTCCCCCATTCGGGTCCTAAACAAACCTTCGCCAGTCCCGCGAGATTGGGGTAGATAAGTAGGTCGAGCGAAACGAATGAGCGGGAAAATTTAGCGAACCGCAGGAGCCGCAGGATTTATCAGCTGGCATGGTGTAAAATGTACGGGGTTATCAGCGTATATTCCGTACATTTCACAACATACCGGCTGATAAATCCAGCAGGAGAGAAAAAAAATGATTCGATTGGTAGTTTATTTTTTAAATAAGAGCAACAAATTAAAAGTATGATTCAACAGATCTGTAGTTTTATGTTTATAATATCTGGTATATCAACTTTTAGTTTTTGATCATATGACATGGTCATTACTAAGGATTGTATACCGGTTTACCGGTTAACCGGTTTTATCGGGTGAAATTGACCAAAAAACTTCGGGTTAAATTTACGTAAATTACAAAAATTACCGTAATTCGGTAATATGAAAAATCCACATACCAGAAATTTTTATGTACGAAATTATTGGCCGTATTATTTGCCCTTTATTAAGCCTTAAAGACTGTGTTTAAAATTTTGACGAATTTTATTAATTTTTGTTATTATTTTCCCTTGTCTAACGAGGTAAAGAAAGTTGTTAAAATCTAATAAAGATAATATTTTAAACAACAGAACGCGTTCTTTAAAATATTATTTTAATTTGCCAATTGGACTCAATAATAAATGCTACAGTTAATATGAGAGATATTCAAGATATGTTGGGTGAAATTGAGTTAATTGATAATAATTAATTGACTGACAATCTGTGATCACAGTTCTCTTTTTCTCCTATTAATGCTACTCCTCCGGATTTTTAGATTCCAGTATTAATTTATTTTCACGAAAAAAACTCCACAAGTAATGCTTTTTCATCTTCAGAAAAGTTCTTTGCTCTTTCGCCTTTTACTTTTCTAGAAATTGTTTTATTCCATATTATTCATCTTAATATTTAAGTGTTTAATTATTACTTGCTACATTTAATGTAAATTTCGAGTTTAATCTAACTAAAATTCCATTACAAACACACAAAACAAAGCACTAATTAAATCCCAGATCCCTCAATATCGGCCATACCGATCATTTGACGTAAATAATTGACATCAGAACTAATAGACGTATAGAAAAGTCATCGTTATTTGCTATGTTGTCGCGTTTTTCTAAGTGATTATTTTGTTAAAAATGATTTAAATAAAGAAAATAATAAACCATTATTTCAAATGTTCACTAAGACATTTATTAAGCCCAAACAGTCAATTAGTTAAACAAAGGTTAAATAATTTTTAAAATAAAGGAAAATAATACCGCCCATTATGTTTATAGATATTTAAAGGTGTCAAGGGATTTTGAAAATAATAAAAAAAGCAGGTAAGTCTAAGTAAAATATACCCAATTATTAATTTTATGGGAGATGTTTTTTGTTTAATTTTAATTTAAACTTTCTTAAGATTGAGAGCCGCTGTAATGACCTAGAATAGAGAACTTAGAAAAGAAACTGCCAATTTTTTTTTATTAGAAACCTATAACCTCCATTCCACTGAGTTAGTCAGAAAGAGAAAGAATCAAAATTCTCAATAAAAAAAGCAAAAAATTGAAAAAAATGTGTAGAATTTAAAAGAAAATAAATCTCAAAGAGATGGATAACGAAAGCAACGCAAAGAAAACGAAGATTAATGCTCATTTGTTGCTAGACGGTAGGAAGCAAAACATCCCACTTTTTCCTACCTGCCTATTTTATTTATCTCTAGAAAAAAATTGAGTTAGCATAGTTGATTTGTGCTCGGGAGTTTTCTAAGATTTTTAAAAGTTTAAAATCGTTTTTCTTAAAGAGTAAGTAAATCTCTCATTTTTTAATATTTAAAAATAATAATATATAAGTACAACATTTCACGTATTTAAATTAATAGCAATTTGGAAAACACCACATTATGAGAGGACATTAATGCAACATTATTGTAAAATAACATAAAATTTGACCTTAAATATTTTTTTCTTGTAATAACTGTTTAAAATTATTAAATACAAATATTTATTACAAAATTCTAATATTATGCCTTAAGATTGCGCAAAATATGTATTATTCTAGCTTACTTCTAACCCTATTTTATTGGAGAATCTCCATTAATGTCACACATAAAGAAAAAATTACCGGTAATTTACCGGTAAACCGGTATTTTCATTTTCATTTACCGGTAAATGAAAAAATCGGTAAATTTACAATCACCAGTCATTACGATTGATCGAAGAAAGTTATTCTGGTCCTACACTCCACTTCCTGTGCATCGATATTTAGTTCTACCCCACCACATTCAAAATGCGAATCATTAATTCTGCCAATTATGTAGAATTATGTAGAATTGGGAGGGTTTATCCGAAAAAAAAAGTTTGAGAATGTATTTGGCTTCTAAAACATCTTCGTTCAATTATGCAGTGTGCAAAAATAAAGGTTTACTCACGCTTACATCGTTGTACGTGATAGAATGTGTGGTATTTTTGAAAGAAAATTACTCATTTTTTGAGGAGAGGCAACTCCAACACTCATATGAAACCCGTGGAATAAAAAATTTACATCTTCTCCCATTACAAATACAAAAAAGTTATGTAAATAAAGTCGCAATTATTCATAATAATAAAAAAATTTAATACTTACTTCAAATGAAAAAAATTTAGGAGAGGGTGGCAAGATGGGGCCACGAGGCATGATGGGAATCGTCTTATCTTACAATAATCTGGCATTGACAAGTACTGTTTTATGTTTGTTGTAATGTAGGAAACTTTCCTAGTCGTAATAACAAAGTTATTGCTGTTTGTGCGTGAACTTTGCAATTTCCAGAATTTTGTTATTATTTTGATGGTGAGTTCAACCACCAGTATCCACCAGTATCGGAAGCATAAGTAAATTATTTACAACTACACTTTTTGTGCTTATTAATTGACATTATGCATGTATTTTCTATAGTGCGTTATTTGTTTATTTCAAATATTTAAGTGTTATTATAACATTACCAGAAAATGTCCCAAAGAGCAAGATGGGCTATTAGTATGGGGCAACATGGGGACATCACTATCTCACTCTTCAGTCTGTGTCGTTGTTGCCTGGATATGCCGTTATGCTTTCTCGAAGACATAATGCCTATTTCTCATGTTAGGAATAAAGTACAGGTTCAATCAAAGCGTAACAAGGGAAAGACAACAATCCTTACAAGCACTACGTATAAAAATCTGCTACAAGAAAATGGTAGTCTGGGGAATCCCTAAGGCAACTAGAAGTGCTGAGGGAGAGTTAAAGGAAAAAAAAATGACAAAGAAGAAAACAGAAGAGATCAAGAAGCCGAATTTTGTAAGGAAACCAAAGAGATAGATTTTTAGAAAACGTCAAGAAATAATCAAGTTCTTCTGTTGAGGAAGATGACGCTCAATGTAGTATTGTAAGGGAAGTATTGATACAATGCCATGGATGGCGAGGTTGGGTACATGGAGGCTGTGCGAATAACGTGGATGAGTTCGTCTTCTATTGTCTCAATTATGAAGATTAAGTTTAATATTCTTATCGTTATTGTATTTTTTTTTAAGTAGTTCCGCTTTAAAGAGTTTAAGCTTTGTTCCTGCATGTTTTTAAGAATATTTTAAGATTCTATTTTTTTCTTTATCTATTACCTAGATTTATGGTACGACCCATTCTTAACTCACCTAGAACTTCTTTTCAAAATTTTCTCACAACATCAAGAGTACCCGTCGAAAAATTGTAAATTCATCCATCAGCATAAATGTTTAAGATTACAACAAGCGTACTTAGAACCTTGTATATCCATTTGCAATCTGATGGCAGTGTTCTAAGCTTAATCGTCCCATCTTGCCCGCACCTTCCCTACCAGTAACAAAACTAAAAAGAGAATTAAAAAATATACTTACCTCTAATGTCTTCTATAATATGCAGGAATTTTTCAACTATCAGTTTTAACCGTTATTACTATTTCTACCCGTCATTGGCAATATATTAGATTTGATATATTAAATTTAACGTTTATCTCAATTTGAATAGATATTTAATTCGTGTTATCGCATAGTAAAGGGTTATTTTCATATATTAGGTTATATAGTATTGTACTATTAGTTTTTATGATTACATAGTCAGTGTTAAGTGTTGTAAAAAGTATTTAATGACATATTCAACACAATTTTGTATTTTACTGAATAAAGACCTAATCTAATCTAATCTATAGCCGTATTCTTTTTACCGTCTGACTTAGCTTGTCTTAGTTTTGTGAGTTAAACGAATGACCAAACCAGCCGATTAACTGCGTTTCTGGAGAGTAGCTCGTAGCTTAACTCACAAAACTAAGACAAGCTAAGTCAGACGGTAAAAAGAATACAGGTTATATTTCCTCAAAAGTTGAGTCCAATACACAGAACATAGCCTACTAGAAGCTTAACTCTCCTACCCTAACTGAAACTACATTTAGCGCCATCTGTTTCTTGTTCCTGTACTATTTTCTTTTTGGCGCGCAATTTAAATGCCATTCTGATACTAATTGATACTTTATACTTATATTTATGATTTAACATATAAAAGAAAACACATGATTTTCTGAAATATTTACATCAGTTAAACAGAAATGCAATATATTATTATATATATGGAAATGTACAAACATAATATACTTTATTTGTTGCAAAATAAAAACCTAATTACAAATTAAAAAAAAATGTGTTTTAAGGATGTAGCTTTGCGGGTCTGTATCTCCCCTACAAAGGAATATCAACTTTTGAGTTGAGAAAAGTCTTTTGTTAAGAAATGTTGTTAAAATTCGACCCTATATCTACATTTGAAGAAGAATTTTAGCAAAAACAAGATTTTTTTCGGAATTTCGGACTAGGAAAACATGGATGCTATTTCACATTAGTTTCTTAAAAATGTTATAGCCTTGAAAAGAAAAACTTCAAAATGGGAACTATTTTAGCTGCACATCTTGTTTTCTTTTTAAAATAAAACAAAAAAATGACTACATGGAGCACCTTTCCAATAGTTTTTTTTCCCCAAAACTACCTAATACTTCTTTCTTTGTCTCTTCGCAATTGGTTCAAAAATATTCTGGTTTCCAAGGTCGCCGATTTATCCCCAATAGATTTTTTTGGGACCACATAAGAAACAAACTATATCCAGAATAGGATATGCGCACTGTATGATCTCAATTCTGTGGGTTCCGGGTCACACAGGAGTGGAAGGAAACGAAATAACGGGCAATCTCGCAAAAAAGGGACTGGAAAGCCTTTTGTGGGGCATGAACCCTTTTGCAAGTTAAGTAGCAGTACAATACTGAAGAAACTAAGAGCAGAGAAAATCCAGCTACCGGGAAAATCTCCAGGGAATGAGGCAAAGTAAAATTCTTCTGGGAACTTATAACCAGAAGAGGTTTACAGAATGCATCAACCTGAGTAAGAACAACGTTCGCATATTAACAGGAATACTTTCAGGCCATTGTAGAGTGAAAGGACAACTGAGTAAGCTTGGATTGGAAAAGGAATCTGAATGTAGATTTGTGTGGAACAAGATGAACAATCCATCCACTCCTCTTTCAAACTGCGTAGCACTGTTGCAATCGAGGCATTGCACCTGGGCAGCATATGAAATCGAAGAGGGAGACTTACTAGACTGGGGCCCTCTGACAATCTCTACACTTTCTGATGGAATTAGGATTGGAAGGCCAGCTGATAAAGCAGTAAGAATAGGGACACAACAATTCTTTTGGTGCAGTTGTAACATCACCCTTCTATTACATTACATACACTATGCAAATGGCTGCTCTCTGCATCACATCTGAACTTGAAACCTTCATATTTGGAAATAGCATTGATTTTAAACTAAATTTTTTAACAATAGAATCTTCTAAACCCAAAAACTGAGATACTTTGTTCTTAGCGTGGTTTCATGTTTTTGACCTTTCTTCGTATATAATTACATTTTCGGTAGATTTGATGAGTGTTATTTTAGTTTAAAGACATACAGAGGTAATTTGTAAAAAAGAAACTAAATTCAAAGACAAAAGAAATTCCATATGTTGCGCAATTTCTGCCAGGCACTGCCTAGGTATCGGAGTGACTTAAAATGACCTTTAATAGACGTCGATATGACATTTAAAACGTGATATCAACGTCAATTAAACGTCATTTTACGTCACTCTGCTACGTGGGTGTATATGAATAATTAAAATAAAAATGTAAATTCTAAAGGAAAATCTAGCAAACACTTTTACTATGAGCATTTCATGAGAGTAGAACAGAAATTTACATTAAGCGCCCTAAACAAGCAATTGAAAATCCTTCGTTTCGATATTAATTTCGCCGGTACTAATTGGAGAAATCTAATTTCTATCGATGCTTCGCCTCTACGCCCCACTAATGTAAGTAGATATTGGGTGGAAAACCCGAGGTGCCGAGGTGAGAGAACGGTTTATCTGTCGGATCGTCGACAGATGAATCGGAGCGGTATCGCGAATTTCCTCGCCGGGTAAAAGCAATTTCCTTCTTGGAAATGACATTTCGAGATCTATTAGAAATCTCAGCGAACGCCGAAGCTGATAATTTACATCCTGCGCCGAAAATGGTAAAAGGCTCGGAATGAATTTGACAATTTCGACGAAGATCCAATTCTAGACCTTTGCCTTAAAAGTGAGTATATACAAACAAAACTAGGTAATGAAAACAGTAACAGAAAACTTTATGGTAACCCTGAACATACAAAAATTTTTTTAATTTTTGCCTACAAACTGAAGGTACACATACCTGCTTATAAATGTACAGAATGTGTCTAAATTGGTAGAAGAATTATGCCCTATGTCGATTTCTTAATCAAAAATCTTAATATTCTACTATTGTTCTTCACTTCCTGTATTATATATGTAGAATATAAGAAAGTAAGACGATACATACAACACTAACAGCCAATAAAGTTCGTGCTTTAGTTGGTTATCTCGTAAATAGGAGTTACTTCATTTCGTTAAATATATAGACTATTTTTGAATTATACATTTTGGAAGCTAGTTGTTGTGTTCATAAAAACAACGAGAAATTAATAAGTCAAAATAATAAAAAATTACCATATTAGAGTTTCCAAAATTCACTTTATTCAACATAGTTTAAGAATGACAGCAGCTAGTTTGGACGTGTTGGGGATAAAAATTTATAACAAACTCCCTAATACTTTTAAGGCTTTTAACGGTTGTAAATTCAAGAAAGCTCTTAAGTCATGGCTGCTGACAAAATGTTTTTATTCATTGGAAGAATACTTTAATACTGATATTTAATACTTTGTATAAGATTGTATTTCAACAGTTGCATTTTATTTATATTTCTCTTTTTCATTCTTTTTCTTCTGTCTTTTACAATTTTTTTCGCTTTTGTTGACATGTTTTTCACATATTGTAATGTTGGAAATAAAGTTCTATAGTTTATTATGTCGTTTTTCATGCTGATTCTGAAACTAATTTTAAATTTGGTCTATCGCGTCGGGATTTTGAGAAATTATTTTAAATAGCTTTTTAAACGTACTGCTGTGTACTGGCTGAATTAAATGAAAATGCTAAATGAATTTTAAAATGAGAAAACGAAATATAAAATTAGCTAGTTCAACGGATAAAATGTTAAAGGGCACAAAAGAACTAGTAACCTCAGAGTTACCCTCGCGAATTAAACCTTGAATCTAACCACGAAAAGTAAAATTATGAGTGAATGAAATCAGTCTTTCTTAATTACCCGAAAAATTGAAAACGTTTAATATAAAAATAAATATATAAAATAACAGAATTTTCAACCCAACGACGTTAATTAACAATCAATTTTATTATTCAAAATGGGTAAAATTACAACTTGTGCAGAAAAAAAAACTTTGAACTGAAGGTTCTGGCCTAAAATAAAAAGTGCACTTGACTCAAAAATAAAATAGGACAATGCTATTTCCTATACAAAGCAAAAGATTTGTTTGTTCAGGAAGATTATCCAAAATATTTCAATTTCAACCACGTGGTATCAAATTAAAATAAACTAAATGCCAGAACAAAGATTCTACTCGCCCAATCGAGGTGATTGATAATTAAAAATGAAACAGCAAAATTGAATAACCGAAAAATTAACTCTTTAAACTGTAATGAGAAAAAATACTAAAAAATATCTTCCTAAGCAAAAAATAATAATTGATTTTATATCTACAACGGCTACACGTCAATACATTAACAATTATCACAAAATGAATTCCTTGATGGACTAATTTTTTCAGAAATTAAATTTCAATGTTAAATGAATTACAAAATGGCAACAATGATATAGAAAAATACTTCTACTCACGTTAATAGTCGAACAAGGAACTCCTTAACAAAACTCTACAACTGTTTTTCTTACAAAAATCCCTCTCTCAAAATCGTACAACGCAGTCGTATAAACACTACGCCAATATCCAATAGAATCCGCATTCAATCTACATAAGCAAACGATAGACAAATTAATGAATGGAATTAATTTAAAAAGACTTAATACTTAATTAATTAAATCATACAATAAACTCTTTAACTGAATTTTTTACAAACAAAACATGAAATTTGTGAAAAATTCTCGGTAAACCGAACAACAGCTCGGAAGAAAATAAACAAATCAAAATATGCAACTCAAAATACACTCAGCAAACTTGGGTTGTCTATACCACAGCAGTACATTAAACTTTACAGAACTTCAAAGTGACTTTTGTATAAGAAAGATATTGCAAGATATATTGTACTGCCGATCATTGAGTGGACATGTCTGAACATGTCCTTGACTGTTTCCTACGTCACAGAATTCAAAACCACCCCCATTTGTCTTTTTATTTCATAATGTTCCGCGCGTGTATAAATAATCCCAACAGCTTCTGTTATGTATGTGGAGAATTCATTACCCAACGACGTAAACGGAGTATTACGCCTTTAATAGAAAATTTTTATTTCCACTATTTTGGTCTAAAAATTAAATATCAGGACAAGGAATGGACTCCTCACATTTGCTGCGCCCGGTGTGCTGTTACTCTGAGCGGTTGGTCAAACGGTAAGAATAGCGTTATGTCATTTGCAAGACCTACGATTTGGCGTGAACAAACGGACCATTTGTCTGATTGCTACTTTTGCTGCACGAAAACTTTCGTGTTCCCCAACAAAAATAAGAACAAGATTAATTACGCTAATGTGTCTTCTGTTCTCGTCCAGTACCTCATTCAGAAGCCTTGCCAGTACCAAGACCTGTAGGTGTTTCGAGTGAGGAAGATGCCATTACGTATGCAGAGGAAGAAATTTCCCAGTTAACGACCGGCGATGATGAATATTTGCCATCTCTAGAGAATGGATGTCACTTAGCAAATCAATCAGAATTAAATGACTTTATTCGAGACCTGAATTTGTCAAAAACTCAAGCCGAAATACTGGGATCTAGACTTCAAGGTTGGTAGCTATTAGGTCCAGGCACACATATTCCAGTGTATCCTAATCGCCAGAAACAACAGTCATAGAATTTTTTCAACCGAAAAAAGTTTTTCATTTTGCAATAATATAGATGATTTGATGCTGACAGATGCTCATCAACACAACCCAGAAGAATGGCTGTGAGCTCGTGATTACACCACTGCTCTTTTTTTTTTCAACCTACAATGTACGGCTGTTAACAAAGAACGATCTGGTCCTTAGTCGGTCTCAATATCTCTTTTCGTTTCTTTAATATTAGGTACGTTTTTGGGGGTAACCTTGAGTCCTCCTCACCTCTCCTAGAACTAAAAACGGGACGTTAAATATGGATGTCCAATATTTTTCGGTGTTCTATACTCCTATCATTTTTTATCAAATCGGAGAGATAACAGCTGCATTTCCTTATTAGACCTTCTTTATACTCACTATTTATAAATGTTCGCTACCCGATATGGTATGTCCGTGCTTTAATGATAAGATAGGAGGTTTGATAATTTTTTTTTAATAAACTTCTCTCTTCTTTGCAGCCATCCTCAAGTCGCTCTGCCAGGAGTTCCTCTCCTACAACGTGTCCGCCATCCTCTACCTCATGAACTACGAGCAGTATGGCCGAAGTACCGCTTCAGCCCAGTATTTCCTACAGCTGGCCGGTTACCTGGGCATTCCCGTCATAGCGTGGAATGCGGACAATTCCGGCCTGGAAAGGCGAGCGTCGCAATCGTCACTCCAGTTGCAACTGGCGCCATCTCTCGAGCATCAGACCGCCGCCATGTTGAGCATATTGGAACGGTATAAGTGGCATCAGTTCTCGGTCGTCACCAGTTTGATAGCGGGCCACGACGATTTCATACAGGCGGTCAGGGAACGGGTTTCAGCGATGCAGGTAGGTCTAGAAAGGTTGATTGATAAACAGATAGTGCCGCTTTTTGAGAATAAATTTATATATAACTCATTTTATACTCACTTAAATCTATCTAAATTCCCAGATTTCTTTTGGGTTTTTTATTGGGTTTAATAATCAAATCAAGGAGAAGACAGAATAGGTTATAAGGTATGAATATGCTGTGCTAAGTTCTAGATCAAAATATAATCAATAACAACGACGTAGTTGGAATACGCCGTACAATAATTGCAATTAAAAATTTCAGCTGTGCTCTAAATACATGACGTCTTGTATTCTTGTGATAACGACATTACAGCTTTCTTTGTCGTACAATTTAATGGAATGAGTTTTTTTATATTTTCGCAATACAGCTACGTATTAGCGGCGCTCTTAGATCTATTCTTATCATTCAGGCTTTAATTGAGAAGTAATTCGTAAAATATATAATTTATACCTTATTTTAAATATGGATACGGTTTAATCAATCTAACAAGGAAAAGTATGTAATTATATTTAATGTTTACTTTTACTTCCCCACTTCTCTATACATATGTAGTAGGTGCCTTGCCCTACTTATAAAGTTATTGTGGGGTATTGTCGATGATGTCAGATTTATTGTTGTCAATCGACTGGATGCATAATGCGGTTACATTTAAAAACATCTGCTGTAACTTAAGAGAGGACACTGCGTATTTTTGTAATTTCTTTAAAGAGATCTAATAAAATATTTGTAGTCTTAACAGGCACCCAAGCTGACTCAAACCTTTTCCCTAATCATCATGGTTATTCCGTTTTTTTTTTGTGTTTTGAAATGTTTATAATCTACATTAATTGTAACGATTCAATTAAAACAATTTAATTGAGGAATCAAACAATTAACGTAACAAAAAGAATATTCATTGTGAAATAGATTAAAGTTGTCCACTGGTTGTGAATATGGCTTTTGAGAAAGAAAGATGATATATAAGTAAAAGCATCAAAACTTAAATCAAAAAGAAAATACGTAAAGCTATATAATAGTAGATTTGCAGAGTAGTCATGGCTGACCATAATCTATTTAAAGAAAATATAATAATAATAATAACTCAGCACTACAGGCCTTGAAAGGCCCTTGGCCGGAACACACCGAGCCACTGAGTCCCACAAGTGTTGTCCGAATGGTGACCCAACCAACAACCGGTACCGCATATTGCTGCTTGACTTTCAAGATTGGCAATGATGCACCCTTCCTTCTCAGCCGTACTGCCGGCAAAGAACATATAGAAACGTCAAAATTATTCATTATTGCAAAAGATCCGTCGGATTGGCCTACCTTTTCCCTTGTGAATCGTGTTTGTTTTGCCGTTTCGAGTACTACGATATACCTGGATGCTTGGAAGGCGCTCTTTACGCTGACATCGACGTTGTTTTCTTTTTACAGATTCTTTTCTTCAACAGATTTGGTTTGTCCCTGCTAGGAAATGCCTTTTTTAGATACTTCTGGATATATGTTAACTAGTATTGAAGGTATTTCAATATTATTTAATTTTGCGGTTAGCTATCTTAAATGTAATGACAGTTTAAATTGAAATGTTAAATATATAGCTTAGTATTACCTTGTAAGACGCAGTTTAATACATGCGATAGCGAGAAATTTGAATATTGTTAGTAATTAAAATCTAAATTTAAAGAAATCCAGAATATACTGAAACCTTTGGATGTACGGTGAGATTCAAAAAGATAGTCAATTCCGCTCCTATAGATAGTAGCAGGATGTAGGTATATGCCGTGTGTTTGTAATGAGGGTTTGAACTAAGTCAGTGTTTCTATGCTATTGTTGGTGATATATGATGTAAATATAAACGGTTTGATAAAAATTATAAGATAAATAAACGAAGGAACATTACAACACGAACGCCAATGTCACTAAATGTCAAGAAAATTGATTTATTGTATGAAATTTGTATGTAGCTAACTTCACTCATTAAATCGATAATAAGTATAGTTAAATTTTTCCGGGAAACAGTTTTTTTACCACGACAATCATTTTAAATCTCACAGTATGTTAACTAGCATTCAATGTATTTCGTATGATTAATGTTTAAATTTCTGTGTAATTAAGTGACTTGCATTTCTTAAATTTTGAGGTTAGCTATCTTAACTGTAATGACACTTTAAATTGAAATCTATAGGTTGGTATTACCTTGTGAGACGCAGTTTAATACATGCGATAGCGGGAATTTAAATATTGTTGTTAATTAAAATCGAAATTAAAAAATCGAAAATATTCTGAAACCTTTGGATGTATGTTAACTAGTAATCAAGTATTTCGTATGATTAATGTTTAAATTTCTGTATAATTAAGTATCTTGAATTTCTTAAATTTTGAGGTTAGCTATCTTAATTGTAATGATAATTTAAATTGAAATGCTAATATATGTAGGTTAGTATTACCTTGTCAGACGCATTTTAAAATATGGGATACGGGAATTTGAATATTGTTGTTAATTAAAATCGAAATTTAAAGAAATCCAAAATATACTGAATACTATTTGATTAATTAATTTAAATGGTACAAATAAGTGTACTCATACCGCTGTCAGAGACAGGCATTGCTGGGTATCACTGGTGCAATTAACAGTACAGGGACCGCCTCTTTGGAGACCATTGTGCGCCTCCCCCGGCTGGAGCTTTATGTGAGAGCGGAGTCAATGAATGCGATCCTTAGACTGAAAGCCAACAATCTGTGGCATCCCAACTTCAGGGTGGGAGGACACACTTATATTACGAGCACGATGCTGGACTGACTATTGCTGCAAATGCCCACGGACAGCATGGCACCCGAAATTATCTTCACTGAAAAGGTGAAAATCTCCATACCGAACAGAGGGGCACGTAGTGAGATCACTGCTAATGATAACTGATTCACGGACGGATCCAAATCCAGCCAGGGCACAGGAGCCAGTATTTGTGGGCCCAGTCCTAATCAAAGGATATCCATATGCCTGGGGAAACAGACAACGGTCTTCCAGGCAGAGGTATCCGCCCTTGCAGCCTGTGCAAAATTTATTGCAAAAGGTGGCTGCATGAGGAGGAAAATGAATATAATGACAGACAGCTAGGCTGTCATTAAGGCAGTCTCGAACCCCGTAGCTAGGTCAAAACTAGTTAGAGACTGCAAACAATCCCTCAATGCACTGGCACGAGACCACACGGTGTCTCTGATTGAGTGATGAGGGACATGAGGATATAAAGGGCAATGTAATAGCCGACGAACTAGCCAAGGAGGGCTCTAAGAGACACTTCATGGGTCCACAGCCCGTATATGGGATTACTAAGGATTACGTAAGAAGGGAGATCTGGACCTGGTTAGATAAAGAAAGTAGAAAGAAATGGAGGTCGACTGAAGGTCAACTCTATACCAAAGCGCTGATAGGGGATGGGGATGTTAGTTTCTCTGACAACCTACTCAGGCGCAGTATGAAAGAAGTTAAAACTATTACTGGGTTGGTAACTGGACACTGTCCCCTGAAAAAGCATCTATACAACACAGGCCGGGTAAGCGAACCGTGTTGTAGAAGATGCGAACTACAGGAGGAAACGAGTTTACATGTAATCTGCACATGTGAGGACTGAAGGTACTCAGGCAGAAATATTTCGGGAGAGATCTGTTGGAGCCCTCGAAGGTTCTCAAGTTCCCACGGGACAAGATACTGGACTTTATAGAGAACACCAAGCACCAATAAGGGAACTAATAGGGATGGTACAATGAGTACCTAGCTCAAGTGCCTACCCTAACTTTAATGAATGAATGAAATGAAGTATACTTATCCTAAATAAGAGTCCCTATGCTCTTTAATGTAGTGATTTGTTATTAAATAATAAATTGTGCATGTTATCAATATTTACACTGTCTTTATTAATATAAAAGCAGTTAATATATTAGACGATCGAAATTAAATTATAAATTCAATATTTAGTGAAATAGAAGTCCTATACAGGGTGTATCCAATAAAAAAGTAAATTTTGCTTGCGTGTTAACTACGCGACATATAAAGCACAAACCCGCCGAAACCGGATTTCTTCAAATATTCTAAACGTTACCATAAAATGAAATTTAAACAAACCAAGTTCAGCATTTAACACACAACAATATGTCTTACATTTTTTTTTTTTTTTGACAAATATGTATACATTTATATAACAAAATTAAAAGATGAAAAGGTAAAATATATACAGTACATGTATACAGTCATGTCTTCGTGTCCGCTGTTGGCTTCCCGCTCTCTGTCCTCATCCAAGGTGGTGAGGCTCGCCTCGGACTAGCGGTATCGAGAGCGATGTTGTAGGTTTAGCAATCCGTCAACTTTTCGGTTTTATATCTTGTGATTTCATCATTAAAGAATAAAAAAAAGTAAAATTTAGAGCAAAAAATTCTTTAGTCCGGGCCTGATGCAAGGAAACTTCATGTTAAGCACCCGCTAAACGTGGTATTATGTATAAAGACATTGCACTCATTTAGTATTATTCTTAATGGTATGCCGTAAGTTCATTTAACGTCATTCTGAATAAATAAAGGCCAATCGGCCAGTGTGCCCTTATAAAAATAGCAAAATTGAGGCATTTTAAATTTCTTCTTTTTATAAAATAAACATTCCTTTTTTGTTAAGAGCATTCTACGTAAGTCTACAAAGTATTATTTTTAATATGCTGATAAGACGTTCGAGTTTCACCGGATATGCGACTTCAGTAATTATAAAAAACGTAAATATTTTTCTTTTACTTTTTCGAATCGGGAGTTAGTTGTTAATAAACGGTACCATTGAATCTGAGTTATTTCTTTTGGATTTATTTAATCAAGTAACACAAAATGAATTGAATCGAATTACACAGAAAAAAATGTAGATACAGAAAATTTACAAACACGCCTTTTTACTATGATGTCGCGCGCAAATGAATCTATACATTCCCGCGCTTTTGCCGATGCATCAAGCTTCGATTTTCTTTATATGAAATCATGACAGTCCTGAAAAGGGTCGTTTTTTTTCGAGACGGCAAGAATTTAAATAAAATATTCGAAGTGGCTTGCACTCCAAGCAGCGATCCACACAAAACTAACAGCGGTAATGGCTGAATGATAGTGGTATGTGGGGGTACACTCGGGACAGCATTTAGGTTGGGCACAGGTGCGGCTCTAGCCCACGGCATTTATAAAATATTTTTTTTCTCGTTAATGCTTACAGATAGACCCCCTGTGCATTAAGACTTTTTGATTGTATATGATTACGGCTGCTACGTATTATTATATTTACCTCTATATCTGATACACCCTGTATTATACAAATTGATAATAGAAGGAACAGCTCGTATAACTACCACAGCAATCTAATTATTACAAACCCTAATTTTTTAAAAGGTGCAGAGTTTCGTTAAGCCGGAAAACTACTAACAAGCTTTCCGTGTAAAATCCTGCATAATCGCGTAATCTAAACTGCATGAACATTACAAGCAAGTTCTAAAGCGCACTTCCAAGTTTCTCGTTCATCTCCGGAAAACCATATTTTACATAGAAATATGTACAACTCCTGACATGCAGTCTGCGCTAACTTCCTTTGTTCCGTCATCGACATCGGTACCACTCGGTCTGCTATCGATTCGACGCTTATCGAAGAGTCGAAGATGATGATGATGATGAGTTATTGTACTGTTTAAATCGACGAATATTTTATCGAGGATCGGAATCTAATTAAGTTACGACGAGAAACGACAATGGGACCGAAGCTGCGAATTGATGATTCCGTCTACGCGCCAGCCGTTCGCTTTGAATTAACATTAATCCGGTGGTAACAGAGCGTCGGAGTTTATTAATAAACCGACGGTGTTTCGAAAAGTTGACGTCGAGATGACAAGATTATATTTAGGACTATATTTTAGACGTTAAGCGAAGGAAAATTTATTATTGTTAGGTTATTCAATTTACGATGCGATTGTAGTATTTCGATTATTGATCAGATGGTAAGTATAGTTCATTTACTATAACAGACGAGGTACTACGTGGGTACGTGAATTTGCTATGACGTCACGACCGTGTTGCAAATTTTCTGTTCGTCAAAACGTAAACAAACCGTTAGGTTATTTAACTGTCAAACACTTTTGACAGGTGAATAAACAAACTCTTAAAAATAACATCGAATCTGGACGTCCAAGTGTGCAACAGAGATAAATATATCGGAAAAGTATTCCGCGCTTTTTGGGAAAACGGTACGACCGATTTTGAAATTTTAAACTGTATTTGTCTTGCGTCAACGTTTTAATTTTTTTTATTTTCTATGTATTTAAATTTTTAAATGTTGTAAGTTTGTTATTAAAAACAATTTCTAAAATTGGCTCAACGGCGCATGTGAAGACCAATGTCTTAATGACGAAACTTTTTTAATTTTTGAATTTGGACTAATAATAACGCCCGAAACAGAAATATTCATTTTTCTTTTTTCCATCAAATGCCGACAGGCCGCCGGCTTCTATCGTAACTAACGCACAGACCGATGTTTTGTTTGAGGACGTATCTACGTACAGATGGTCTGCTATGGTATCACGTAAGGCATAAATATACGGATATTCAATTCTGCTTTCAGTACTGTCTTTTTATGTATTTTACACAACCCAACCCAATTCCTACCTATGTTTTAAATAAGTGGGAAATTCATAAAATGTGTAAATGTTAATAATAGATAATGTATCTACTTTTTATTAACGAGTCATAATTATAAATACTAAACCACTTCAATATTTCCTTGTATGCCAATGGTATTACGAAACAGAACATCAATAAAATGCAAATAAAAAAATGCATACATTTTTTTGACTGAGTAAAATGTACCTATAAATTACATTTTTTTTTATATCTGCTTAGATTACATACATTGTATCATAGTCATTTATATTGACCGCCCTAGAATTATTTTTGACAATGACAAAGTAATAAAATGTCTAGGTAAGTAGATATGGAACTTACATTTTGTACAATAGAATATTAAATCTTAGAAGAAGCCTTTTTTCTTCTCGCGCTAATACGAAGATGCTTTCGCCTTTTGACGAGTATCTTTTATCCATTTTTAGATAATGCGGTTTGCTACTTGTAAGAAAGTAAATATTCTTCATACAATAACTGCAGTGCTAAGTCAGTTCCAGAGAAACTTTAGAAGTACTTGACTACAGGTGTGCGATGTCTGTGTGTTGAGTGAGGTGTGTATGTTTGTGACAGTGTGTGGCACCCTAACTCATTTATCACAAGTTACCCCATAGGAAGTTGTATTGTAAAATCATAGATACAGGTATAGAATAACACTCAATGAAACGCAGTGAATACTCTAGACAATCTTAGCAATTGATTTTGGGCACATGTAATATAGAAGGCAAACAATTCATACCATGCAAAAAGACAAGAGGTATCTTTCTTTTCGATCTGACTATCGCTCGAGGTTTATTCCTGCAATCACGTATTCTACAAATGCTCTTCACATTTGTGCATACCTCGAGATGATTCAGTTTTCGGAAAACAGCAGTTATTCAATTTACAAAATAAGTCACTGATTCTACTGATTCATAGTACGGATTATATTATCGGTGCTATAATTAAGTATTTCTGAATTAATAGTATTCTTTGTAGCCTAGTAAATCAAGTAAAATTACTGATAGTATCTTATTAATTTGCATTTTAATTTAGATTTTTCTAAAAAGACCATATGAAATACATTCAAGTTCATATGACAGACTAACTAATGTTTCGAAAAGATCTGATTACTCGAACCGGTATCATTTCTGTAGCGCACTCAATTCGACGAGTGTGCTACCCTCCTAGTTATGGTTGTCCGGCGGACGAGATCAAAGAGAAAACGCATTTTCCTCTTTCGGACGCTATTTGCTATCAGAAAGAAATGAAAAAAAATGTTTTAATATTAGTAAGGGCCGCTGAACCGTCGCCCTTGACCACTTTTTTATTTTTCCTTTTTGGAAACCAAATCGAATCAAACAAAAAATTTAAAAAAAGAAATTTAAAAAAATAAAACGTTGGCGCAATTTTAAATACTGTTTTCAAAACAATCTCTTTATCAAATTTAAAATATTTTGATTGGTATGTATAAAAACAGCGGAAAAAGATCCGCGCCATCTCCTGGAAGAGAATCTCATTAAAAGGCCGTCCAGATTCGCCTTAATATTAGTGATGATTCTTTTTGAAAATCAGGATTTAAAGTATGTTAATCATGATAGCAGTGGAAAAAATAACAAAAAAGCACAAGTGAGTACAATAAAATTTAATCGGGACCATTATCGCTTAAAGTATTCACAGTAACGACTAGTATGCAAGTTTCTTCTCTATCAAAACCAATCTCTCTAATTTACTACTTCTAAATTTCGTTTCCAATATGCTGTACACCAAGTACGTCAAATTTCCACACTAATTTAATTTAATCTGCTTTATACAATTGTATGCATCCTCTGATCTGCCATATTTCATCCATCGTTTTGTAACAAACTTCCTTTTCTTTGAGAACAAATAATATATACCACAACAATGTGTTTCAACCATAGAAATGTCCTTTTCTTTAAGAGCATTGTTCAAAATGTTTAATGTGTTACGTTAATCTGAAAAATGTATGTGAAACAACCACTTCTGTAAACAATATTTGTATATATTCACTGTTTTCGTACATGTCATAAATTGTGTTCAATAGCACATTGACAGATGAGAATAATCAATTTTTACAACATTTATTTCGTATGCATTTTCGTTTTGGGTTACTGGATGTAATTCCTTGTTTACCCATGGATGAAATTTTGCTTATGTTTGCAACATGAATGTTTAGAGCACTCGTTACGCTCTAAAAACGAAATACTGTAAACAATATGACATTAAAAATATATGGATTTTATACTCCTCGCACGAAAGTTAACGGGAGTAATGGCCCGTTGTTCTCGCGTTCTGCGTCGAAATACACGATTAACGAAACTAATTAATTCCTCCGATTGTTTACACAATGTTTCGGTATGGTTTAGTTGTAATAACTACGTATTTTAAAGAAATATATAACAAGTATAAACCGCAAAATTCCCACACTTTACTGCAATGCTGAATATAATCCTTTTGACAGTTAACAGCATAACTAAATGTGAGTGAGAAACATTGGGAAGATGTGACAAGCATGCATTTAAAAAGCAGTAGGCACCAACATAGTATCTTTAATTGAACATGAATAGTTGTATGTTAATTGGTTATTTTAATAATATGGTATGGCATGGCCCGAATTTGCAAGTATGACGTACTCGTCTGTTATAGTAAATGAAGTATCAAAAAACAAAACATCGGAAATATCGTAGAGATTTATTCTAATGATCACGTTAAGGAGATTGGTCTACGAGAGACTCCATATAGTCGGGAAATAGGATGAGGAACCAATTACTTCAGCTTTTCGGAAATAACGCGTGAAACACTTTGCAAGTAAGGGATTCGGCTGATCGAAGATATCTTTGTGATAAATAATGAAGGCGGTCACTTTGAACAGCTATTTGTATTGTAGTACACTTTTATCATTGTAATAACGTAATGTTAATGTAGATTAATATGAGATAAAGCTACTTTTTTTTTAATAAGATATAAAAGAAAAATTAAAACAATAACACATTCTGCTTTCTAGCTCAATAACGTAATGTGATAATGGATTGTTGGCGAGAGATCAACTTGTACGGCCGTTGAGACTATTTAAGGTATCTGATGCAGGCAGTGCCCTGTGGCAATCTTTTGTTATTTAAGTAGGGCAGTTGACTGCGTCAATCACGATATTCTAATGAGGAAATTTGTGCGATGTTGGCGTTAGAGGATTGGCATCGCAATAGATAGCTTCCATTCTGAGCGATCGATCTCAATATGTTGCCGTGAATTTTAATCTGGTAGAACATATTCCCTCTGTAAACTCTGAGTGTTTAATAAATACCTTGGGAGTTCCGCAAGGCCCCTTTTAGTCCAATCCCTTTTTTCACTAAATATTAGTAGTATAGTAAGTAGTAGTATATGTATTTAATGATTTAGGAACACACTTAAGATGTAGGTGTAATGCGCTATTTAATAAAAACTAACTTTATATACAACCTCCAATATTTTCATGCTAATTTAATACGTCGTCAGGAGGAAATCTACAATATTACAAAAGGATATGAAGCGATAGTAATGAAAGATGTAAAAATAATACTTACAAATTTAAATATAATAATAAAATTACAAATTTTTTGAATTTGGAATTTTTAAAAAGTCAAAAAAACATTTTTATCGATAAGGAAATGTTAGTAGATATTATGTAAAATGTTACAATAAATATGGTTCAGCTTGATTTGTGTCTGTTTTAAAATTATTGGAATTTTGATTACTGTTAATATACAACATTTCTAGAAATAACCGCTTTTTGAATATATTTTCAACATCAAGAATTTTAGTATTATCACAATTAAAATTGTGGTCTAAATTTTAAAATGTAAGACATAAACAATGATGTTTACCTATTGATATCACTTTATGTGGGTATTCTATTTTTTAACAGTTGCAGAAGTTTGACCAATATACACTTGAGCGTGCACAACAAGAAATATGATATACAATCATTTGGTCCAAAATGGTATTTTGTCTTTAGTTTGTGTAAAGATTGTTTTTAGTTGTAACATTGTACTTGTTTTTGTTTTGTCATTCGCATTCGGATATTTTTAAAACTTTAAACTGTTTTATGTTATTAGTTTAAACCTTCTAGAAGGTAATTTGTCATATTTAAAGTGGGAGTTGTATTAATGTTTATATTTTATGCAAGGAAATTTGGAGCAAAATATAATTTGGCAAAGAATATTTAGGTAGCCATTTGGGAAAAAAATTTAATAATTTTTAAATTATCAGTTAGAAGGTTTGTGTCGGCTAATTCGTGATATGTTAATGTTTTTCATAGCGATTAAGTCATTCTATTTTCTGATTATAAGATTGATTAGAATAAAAGTAAAAAAATCACCAGAAGATGTCGGTTTTGATACCAATCTAATATGATAATGTTATTCTCTGATCTTTTATAACTTTGTATCAAAAAGTACTAACAATAATTTTTCTATGCAGTGAATTGGCTTTCTTCTGGTAGACTTGAACAGTAGCTAATGAAATTTTACAACGTCTGTCATGTGGAAATCTCACGTGTGGCTAACCTTATAGTGACATTTTTGTTAGCCCTTAGCGGGAAACACTCAGTTAGTTTCGTACCGCTTTGAAAATATGTAAGAAAAGCTAAGCGCATAGAATGGTCCCGTATTTTCAAAACGCTTCCAAAAATCCTTTCGCTTGATTTCTAACATCTGGTGCAAAATCAGTGTCTTCTTGTCTTACCCGTGTTTATATATTTATTTATAATTATATAACCGTTTGAAACTACCTTTGGGTGTGTCTTAGATGGCGTACAGCGCGAATTTGAAATCTCATTTATTTCGTACGTCATTTTAGAGACACTTTCATTGACTGAGTAATTATAAAAGAATGTATAAACAAAGAATTTACTTTACTTTAGTTATGCTAGCTATTTTAACGAAAATGTACGTTGCCAAACTGTAACTCCCGATTTCCCGATAGGCCTATCCGTCCACTCTGTAAAGCCGTGATTTCTGGTAGTTAAATCGTGATAATTATTGAAATGTTATATATTAGGATATATATATAAACGAATTAAATCTAAAATTTAAAAATAATATGCAATTTACAAGCTGTTCCAAAACTTGCAGTGCATGAAAGTTTTTTTTTTTCTTTTAATGTACAGGGTCTTGTATTGAACTATCGAAAGAAATGTGTTTGCCTATTTCCGGAACTTTCCATATACAGTAACTGGCAGAAAGTGCCCAGCATATGGAAATTTTTTTGTCTTTGAATTTAGTAAATCTTTTTCTTACAGTTTACCTCTGCACCTCTTGAAACTAAAATAACTCTCAATCAATCTGCCTAAAATGATTGTATACGAGGCAGGTCAAATATGAAATTACGCTAAGAGTTAAAGTTATCTCAGTTTTGAGTTTAGAAGATTTCTTTATTAATAAATATTGTTCCAAATTCAACGTTATATCCAGTTATGAAGTTTCACTTAATTTTAGCAAAAAATAAAATTTAATCGTTTTTTTTTTGAAATTACCTCTATACAAAATTTATTGAGATCATACAGCAGTCATATCCTATTCTGTGTATAATTTGTGAGAGAAAACCATGCATGCTATGCCAACTTAGTCAGTTTAAAAAAATTTATAGTCTTGAAAAGGAAAACTTCAAAATGGGATTATAATTTTTGCTGCACATCTTGATTTGTTTTCAAATGATGCAACAAACATAAGTTACATCTACCGAAATTTTGTAACTCATAATCACTTTAACTTCGGTCTTTCTTTTTAAATAGGTCAAAATGTTAATTCACCACATGAGAAAAAAATAAAAGGCAATGCATTTACAACAATGTCAAACAGAATATTTTATTGGTTAAAGAATAACATTAACTTCACGTGTACCCTCCGTTTTGTAAACATTTTTTCAATTATTATAAATTCCCTTACAACGTTCCATAAAAAAACAGAATTGATTTCCCCAATACATTGTTTAATTACATTTTCTAATTGGTCAATATTTCTAAATGGTCGAAATATGTAAACTTTTATTTTTTATGTAACCCCAGAAAGAAATCCATTGTGGGAAAGGTCCCTGGCGAATCTTGGCGGCCAAGGATTTTTCCGTAATAGCGGCCGATCCATTTGTTCGGAACATCCTTGATTTAGCCATTTCTACTTGCAAGGTGGAATGATGACCATCTTGTTGAAATTGCTCGTAAATATAAAAGAGATAATCTAAAATCACAAACCATTTTAAAAATTATAAATATTTAACAGCACTCAAATTCTCCCAAAAAAAATAGCATTGAGTAATTATACACACCAAGCGTTAACTTAACGATATTGGTTTTTCACACTGATTATAAAATTCACATGTGGTCACACCACCTGCAACTTGCAACTACCATGCGTTGCTTGTGAAGGTTGCCTCTCTGTAAATAATATCAGCACAATTTTTATAATTCTAGTATATGCTACTATAAAGAACCTTTCGTAGTTTTTAGAACAAAAAGGCCATTGAAAGTTGTCTATTTATAATTATTTGTATCATTTGAAAAAAACAACGGTGTGCAGCAAAATAATAACCATTTAAAGTTTCCTTTCAAGCTAAAAAAATTTAAACTAACTAAGTTGGCATAGCATGCATATTTTCTCTCACAAATTATACACAAAATAGGATATGACTGCTGTATGAACTCAATAAATTTGTATGAACAGGGTAATCCGAAAAACGATAAATATCATTTTTTGCTAAAATAAAACAAATTCACATTTGGAAATAGCGTGAATTGAACATATTTATAAACAAAATGTTCTAAACTCAAAAACTGAAATACTTTACTCTGAGCGTAGTTCATATTTTTACCGTCCCTCGTATAAATTAAATTTTCGATGCTTGATGATTTATTTTAGTTTCAAGAATGCAGAGTAAACTGTAAAAAAGGATTTACTAAATTCAAAGAAAAAAAAAATCCTATGCTGGCATTTCTGTCGGTTTTGTATATTCATGAATATTTTTAGGTTATGCCGCACTGAAATTTCATAAAATTTAGTGGTTTAACGTTGAGTTTAAAAGTGGTTATAGCTTTTTTATGAAGTACGAATGTGTACACTGCAACTGTATTTGGTGAAAATCAACTGAGCAAAACTTCCACAATAACAAAAATGACATGCAATAACTGTCAAGTAGCAGAAGTGGTGTTTAACCGCCATTGACGCAACCCAATTTTCATCCTTGATCTTTCGTCATTTCAACAGTCTTTCCGCGCGAAATAGAACCGAACGAAGAACCATCGACAAACAGTGTATTTTTGTTCGTCGCGCAGAAAAACGAGACACGATGTACATGGAAAAAAGGGGCGAACATCGCGGCGCGACGAACTTCCCGGGCGAGGAGAACAACAGGAAACTCCATTTAATCGAAAGAAAAAAACACCCGTTTCCGTTCGGAAACGGCAAAAATAACATTCGCCTCCGTCTTCGACGGAATCTCGAAAAATGAGGAATGCGTAATTCCGATGAAAAATAAAAAAAACTCTCAAATAATTAAGCGACGGAATAATAAGGGAAATTGGACGATCAAAATTGCGCCTTTCCTCGCTGGAGAGATCCTGAAGGGGCGAAATGTATATTTGGAATTGATGGATTTCGACGAGTATCGCCGACGGATTTTAATAAACGAAGAGGTGAAGTAAATATTGAAGAATTGGCCTTCGGTAATTGAAAAATAAAGAGAGAGGACGGATGCCATATTACAATGCTTGGAGTGAGTAATGCTATGTAGATAATAAATCAATCAGTTCTTTTATTTCAAGACACTTTGTTCTTTACCTTTTGTGCGTTCGCATTGAAGTTTGTTCCTTTTATTAAAACGTATTGAATTAAAATAAAATTAAGATTGTATGTACGCTGGCCGACTTATTTAATGTCGTGGTCTACAGCGTAGTGACTATCAAAACTATTCACGATTTGCACAGGTGTGCGTTCGGCAGGCGTCGGCTGTTCCAGGTAAATGATTTATTGGGGCATACAGTTGTAAAACGCTTCGCAATTGTGCAAATTAGGTAGATCTAAGATTATTTGTATCGAAAGGAAACCTTTAATATTGTGATTTGAACCCAGTTTGAATTGAAGTATCTGTTTTACAGCTTGAGATCAAGTGACTTTTAAAACTAAGGCTCTTATTTCATGTTTAAAAATAATCAAGTGAATGTAAATAACAAATCAAGTTATATTAGTTGCTGGGTTGTTTCTATTAAATTGTGTTTACTTTATTTGTATATAATTTATTTTTAAAATAGGAAATGTATTAGAAAACAAAAGAGTAATACTTCATAAGTTCATTACCTTTAGTTTCAATAAATATTATTATTACAATTACCCACAGGTAAGAAACATCGTAAAATTCGTGTTCCTAAGAAAACCACACATATCCTTTGTTAGACTTTTTGTCAAATCATCCTATTTATAGAGCAATTATATTAAAGAGAAATTTTAATATACTACATAAACTATTATCACATTACTAAGAATAAACCTTTCCTTTGAAATTTCAATAGCCAAATTATAAACTCATTAATTATATACATTTGAATTTGGGGCAATTATAAAACTCAGCCGCTTACCATAATCAGTATGAATCCTCATCCAACGAGTAAAATTTTATTGAATAATGAGCTGATATACTTATGTGGCAGAGCAACAATTCTGTAAAAACTTTTTTTTTTATATTTACGTGAGGAATGAATTTATATGATTAACAAAACTACATACTCCTAATGTTCCTAATTTCAGAATTAGAGGGAAATAGTTGCAACACAAAATTATTAATAAAATTAGAACAAGTATAATTAAATATGAGTACAATTTAAAAATTTTATAAAACTGAGAATGGATTCATTCAAATATTCTTATTTTCGTAAAGACAACAACATGAGTCTATATGATTTTTTTTACAGATTTATGTAATTTTTTTATATATCTATATACATTTTAAAACATAAATATGAAAAAAATGTTTTTAAAAATTTATTGCTCAACTAAACACTATCATGTGGATATATGAGCTCGTCATTCAAAATCACTAGGCGTGGTTGGATTACATAAAGGACTAGTGGTAATTATCGTAAACGGCCGAGTTTTATAATTGTAGGTAAATGGCAAATGCAAATTTAGGCAATTCTAATAAAAGTAATGAATTTATAATTTGTGTATTAAAATTTCAAAGAAAAGATTGATTTTCAGTGTGATAATTAATATACTTTATTAAAATTGTTGTTTATTACAATTAGGGTGTAAATCCTTTCATTTAGAATTATTCTTTTATTAATTTATGGATATATTGTTTTGTTTATATATTGTTCAAAATTTGTTTTTTTTTAGAGTGTATATTTATTTTTGCAGAATGCGTTTCTTTTTTGGTTATTACCATTTTTTGTTTGTATATGTTTATATATTTAATGACCGTGACGTAATTAGATTTTATATTGTTTATATTTGGAATTAGCATGTTTACTTAAATAAATAATATACCCAGCTAAACATAGTTTTAATTTTTTTATGAATTTTATAGCGTTAGTTGTGTGGATCCTACAATAGTAAATGCTAATAATTAAATATTATTGAAGTCTCCATTTAAGAAAATAGTAATTAATAAATGCTTACAATAGCTAATATTTGTTGCAGCTATAGCTTTATGAAGTCTTCCTCTGATGTTTCCTATATCCTACGTTTTTAAAACAATTAATACACAAGATTTACCATGAATACCACACTTTATTTATTTCTATATGAGTTTTAAGAGTCAATTGAGTCCAAATTATGAAGGAGATATTTCAATTCAAAACACGTTCAAACCGCTATATACAACGTTTACTTGTAATATTGAATAATCCATTTTTTCTACCTGATATGCATAATTGCGAAGCGTTTTACAACTGTATACCCCAATAAATCATTTACCTGGAACAGCCTACGCCAGCCGAACGCGCACCTGCGCAAATGGTGAGTAGTTTTAATAGTCACTGCCCTGTAGACGACGACATTAAGAGTCGGCCAGTGTACATAAATAAACATTTATAATGGTAAATGGCAATCTTTTCTTGAAAATTTGAAAAAACACCTACAGATTTTTGTTTATTCTTAGATGATATATTAAAATTTAAATATTTTATTTTATATATATACACAGGCTGTCCAAGATAAGGCCCCCATGCATAGGAATTTCATGAACGGTAAAAGATAGAAAGGTGGTTAAATTAGAGAAAATGCGTAATTATGTGAGCAACAAAATTGTGTTGAGAGATTCAAAATATCGTGAATAGTTTTTGAGATATTAAGAAAATAGTACGAAAAACTAAAGATATCTTTTTCAGTAATTTTTTTATTTTTTTATCGCATGGTCTTATAAAAAATACAATACCACGTTTCGTACATTTGGAATCATCGTCAACTTTATTCTTTTAAATACACATTAAAAGGCATCCTTGGGTAGAGCTGACATTTCTCTTTCCTGTGATATAGGCTTTAAGGCAGTTGTTTTAAAAAATAAGAGAGTTAATAAGCAAAAAACTTGTTTTCTCACGGTAGGTTGTGGCTAAGACGGTGAACAATACGAGACATTCGGGTCTGTTACGTATCACATCTTCAACATCATCATTAGATTTTTATACATTAAATCGTATTGTTTTGTAAGTACCATTACATGAGAAGATCTATTTTAATATATTTTAAGTTAGTAATTTATTTTAGTGTAAATTTTTAGTTATCCAGATTTATTTTCCCATAGTTTCGGTAACGTTATTCGTTAATTTGTTTTTTTTTTTATGCAAAATGATGCAAACAAAAACATTTGTTCCTGTTATAACTAACAGCTTCTTGCGGGTTTCGCCGTGTCAAAACTTTCGCTCGACGTTTCGCTGTTCATACTGACAGCTTCTTCAGGATAACTGAACTGTTGTAACAGTTGAACAGCGAAACGTCGAGCGAAAGTTTTGACACACGGCGAAACCCGCAAGAAGCTGTTAGTTATAGTTACACCGGCCGTGAAAGCCTACGCAGTGTTATTTGTTCCTGTTTGTATCATTTAGCCGGCAGGCGTCTTAGTTTCAATTCCTAATATACCATGTCCCCACGCGCAGCATATTCATTCTACGCATGCTTCAATCTCCACCCGTGCCGCGAGTCTATGTAAGTCGTGCATTTACCGCGATCGTAGTCGTTCTTCGGGTGTGACACGACAAAAGTTTTATACGTTCCCGTGGGACTATAGACCGTAGTCGCCCTTCGGATGTGACACAGCAATAATTTTTCTGACTCTATCTGATTATAAACTATAAGATTTGTTCCAAGAAAAAGTTGGTGATTAGTTGCCGACAAGGGTACGTACTCCTTTGATGCGCATGCTTCGCTTGAAACAAATCCCAAACTTGTACTGTGTTAGAACTAGTTGGAACGCACATTAATATATACAATAATAACCGATAGGTGACGCAGAGTGAAAGTTCGGCATAGGTTATATGGTTATAAAGTTAACATGCGCATGCGTTGGTAACAGTACATATCGGTATGAGACAAATCCGCAAATCGTTCTGACTGCCAGCAAACCATTACAGACAATGTTGGAACACATGATTACTAGTCGAGGATTTTAAGTTTTGGCTGTCTTGGAAGGCATATTTTTCACTGCGCATGTCCCGCACGATCAGTGATGGGTTTCAGGCTTTCTTGGAACAAACCTACAGTCGCCACACGAGCGAGACACAGCATAATCTTCGGTTGTAGCTCATAGTCGTCCCTCGGGCGCGGCACGACGCAACCGTTCGTCGCCGACCGTAGTCTGCTGTTAAGAGGCATGTACACAGGACAGTTGAAGTAATGGTTTGGGGGCTGTTGCCTATGGTGGCGAATCACCACTTTTCTTTATTCGAGGCAGTACGTTGATGATGTCCCACACATCCTCTTTCAACAAGACAATGCTCGTCGAACTGTGGACGTTCTTTAAGAAGCAGGCATTAATGTTTTGCCGCGGCCACCTCGTTCACCGGATTTTAATCCCATTGAACATGTGCGGTATATACCAACGTGTGTACTTTGGCACAGTTAATCCACGAAGTTCAAATTGCTTGGAACGAGGTGCCACCAGCAGATACCGACCATCTCATTTTGTCGATGCCCAGATGTGTACAGGAGTGTATTCAGGTACAGGGACGTCAAACACACTATTAATTTTTTTCGTACTACATGTTAATAAAATTTCTTGCGTTTCATTTTTGATGTAAAATTATCGCATTGCCGAAAAATTTCAACAAATTATTTTTCCTGTGTAACACTTTCGATGTCACTGACAATGAGTATACGTAGTGTTGTGGCAACACACATTTGTGTTGCCTATTTGATTTGCTTAAAACTGCTGAATCATTGTACCGAGAAATTTTCATAATTATAATTTTAGTTTGTATAAATTTTAGTTCAAGAGTTAATTGTATAATTTATTTAATTTAGTAAGTTGTTTTAAATCAATTTCACTCTTTAAGATGTCTTTTATTTGCTCATGCTTCACAACTGCGTTGTGCGTGGTTTGAAGTACGACTGTTCAACTTTGTCACTCAGTTCCTTGGTAGAAGCTAGCGTGAGTACATGTATTTTTAATTTCATTGCTGCCATTTTGTATTTCATTCTTATATCGTAATTTGATTCGCGTTATTTGTTTTATTCTTGTCCATCAAGGAATTCGCTTAATAATAATTGTTATTATGTTGATGTGTACACATTATAGGTATAAGATTGTTTATTATTTTCGTGCAGGAAGATAGATTTTAGTTGTAATTCTCTCATTATAATTTTAAAGAATTAATTTTTTCCGTTTTCTATTTTTCTGATTCATTTTTATTTTTAAATCACCTCGGGTTGGGTGAATAGAAGCTTTGTGCTTGTATTTAAATTTTTCTTTTGTTATTTACTTGAAATTATCCACGCTTAATTTAGTTTGTGTTAATTTGAAACCACGTGGATTGTTTTTGAAAAAAAATATCTTCCTGAACAAACAAATCTTTTGCTTTGATATAGGAAATAGCATTGTCCTATTGTAGTTTAGAATCACGTGCAGTTTTTAAATTTAGGCCAGAACCCTCTGTTCACGATTTTTTTTTTCTGCAAATTTGTAATTAATTTTTTTTTATAATAAATTTTTGTTTGTTAATTAACGTCGTTGGGTTAAAAATTCTGATCTTTTATTTTAAAATTAAACCTTTTCAATTTTTGGGGTAATTTTTGAAAGTCAGATTTCTTTCACTCACAATTTACTTGTCGTGGTTAGACTCAAATTTTTAATTCGCGAGGGTAACTCTGAGATTATTTGTTCTTTTGCGCCTTTTGGATTTTATCCGTTTTTCATTTTAAAACTCATTTTGCAAGTTTTATTATTACAATCAGTACACGCAGTAGCTAACAGTTAACTACTACCATTAATCCAATTAAGACAATAATTGTTTTAGTTTTGCTTGTAATAAAACTGCTAGCTTAAGGAAAGTCCCGTATGTTGCTGAGTTGAAGCCACTCACCGTTTGATACAACGGCTTTCATTGTTGAACTTAATTGGCGTGATATCAGAGCGAATTAAGCCAATAATTATGTTTAAACGTACACCTACTAGGTAGCGTACAGCACGGTAAACATACCCGTTCCAGTTTATTATGCACTAATAAGTTCGCAACGGGCTAACGCTTGCCGTCCAATCACCAATAATCGATCTGGACCAAATCATCATATGTATATATATACCTACGTACAATTAACTTGACCCGGCCCGCACATCGCAGCTGCTTATTACCGCATCGCTGTGTGAGGTGTATCCCGTCAATTAACGGCATAACTTCAATATTGAATCCGCACGTTCTGCGCATTCTGTTATGACCAGAGTTTACTGTTGGGCGGGTTTGGAATGTTCGCGATGTGCCAATCTGAGATGAACGATCGGATGCATTACCGCATATTCTGTATGTATTTATATGAACGCCTATAAAATAGACGGAAGTGGGTCATGCAATATCCCTGGAAGCGCGTTTCGAATATAGGATAGATAGATAGATACGTAAATAGTAAACGGTCAAATGCCGAACGATATAACCGTAAAAATATACGTATATAAGTTGCCATAAATGTCTCTAGGAATGTAAAATATGTTTCGCTTGCAATTCGAGTGATTTCCTTTTAAAAATACTTCTCTATATTTCTCTATGCACTGTTATTATTCACTCATAGACTGATTTCTACAAAGGCGATATTTTTAAAGAGCATGTATTTTACCTCGCGAAACACATTGACACATTTGGTGAAATTAATGCCAGCCGTTTTACGTTGTCCAACGTCATTTTCTTTTCTATATACTGCTGTGGTTTGGCACCCCGGGGTTCGTAAATTCAGTGTTATTTTATTTATTGAGATTAATCTTTATCAATGTGTCGGGCAAATTCTCTCAGAAATTAATATTTTATTTTGACAAGATATTGTTAATAGAATTAATTGTTAAATTTAATTTAATTGTTCTGTTGTATAAATTAATTTCATTACAATTTTCAATGTATATTCTAGTATTTTCTTTGCGATTCGTGCAACTTTGTAGCACGCAGATGTTGTTATATGTATGCGTTGTTTTACCCAAAGGCGCTCAGTTTCTAGATTGATGCCGAGAAGTAAGTACATGTAAATTTTTATTACATTGCTCACATTTTGCAATACTCTTTATGTAAAGATTTGTTCGTTTAATTTGATATTTATATCGTCCATCTAGGAACTCATAAGATTAATAATTGCTGTTGTATTTTTTGTGTACACGATTAGATGTAAGATCAGTTATTATATTTGTTCTAGAAGGTATTTTTAGTTTTTAGAGTTTATATTTTTCCGTTTTCTAGTTTTTAAATTTGTATTTTATAGTTAATCACCACGGTGTAGATGAAATGAAGCATTATGCTTGTAACTAAATTTCAATTTTATAAATATATTTGTTTTGTCCACGTTTAAATTAATTTAGGTTGTTTTAAATTTTGAAACCACGTGGATTTTTGTGAAAAAATGTGTTTCTTCTAGAACAAATTTGTCTTTTGCTTTGTTAAAGGATTTGAATTGTCCTTTTGTAATTGTAGATTCAGGCAGGTTTTGTTTTCGACCAGGACCTTCTGTCTATGGTTTTATTTTTCCTGCGTAATTGTAATTTAAATGTTTTTTTTTTCGTTTTTTTTTATAAAAATAAAATTTATGATTATTAACGTCATTCAAAATTTCTGTTCTTTTATTTTTTGAATCAACCATTTCAATTTTTGATGTAATTAGAGAAAGTCAAATTTTTCAAACGCCCACATTTTACTTTTCATGATAGGTTTAATTGTGAGGGTAACCCTGAAGTTAAGTGTTCTTTTGCGCCCTTTATTTTTATCCGCTGAGCTAGTAAATTTAAATTTTCAATTTTTTTACTTTTCATTTTGCATTTATGCTTGTACCTTCAGTACACAGCAATACGTATATTCGCAGTCCGCAGTATAAAGAAAGTCCAATGTAAACGCTGTATAAGAAGTGTCATGACTTTAACTTTAGGAGAAAATCTCGGCGAAAACTTTGTTAAATTATCTTTCCATGGTATTTCAAAAGGTTTAGGCGACATTTTTAAAGAACAAAATTTGAACGTTTGCTTCACTTCGCTTAAAGTATTGGGAAATCAATGAAAGATCGAGCATTTGCAAAATCGGCTGTAGTGGGCGTGATAACAATTACATTGGACAAACAAAGCGTGAAATCGGAACTAGGTTTAAGAAACGCATAGCAGGTTATCGCTATGGGAGACTGAATCATTAGGCGCTGAGCAACATATAAACGGTATAAAATCGATGTAGATAACCTTGAATTAGTCAAAAATGTACAATCACCTAAAGAGTTGTATGTATGCATGTAAAAAGGGTGATGTTACACTGCGACCTAAAAGATCTATTGTGTCCCCTATTCTTGCTGTTTTACAGCTGGTCTTCCAATCCTATCCTTGCAGAAAGTGTAGGATATGAGAAGGCCCCAGGTTAGGTGAGTCTCCTTCTTCGATTTCACATGCTGAATTCCCTTATTTGATCACCGTCAGCCGATTGAGGCCTGCGCCTAATCGTTGATTTCTTGATCATTCTGAGTGTGATTCTTTCCACACAAGATCCAATACTACTTCGATAGCTGCTGTTGGGCAGGTTCTCATAGCCCCCGTTATGCATACACATGCTAATCTTTGCACTTTCGAGAGGTTAATTCTTGCGGTGGCCAGATTAGTTCTTTTGCTCCAAGCTACTGATGGTCTCACTATCGCTGTATACATCCAAAGCAGTATTTTTGGGTTGCATCCCCAATTTTTCCCTGCAAAGTTTCTGCACACCATCAGAGCTATTTTGGTCTTGTTGGTTACTTCAAGTTCATGCTTGTTCCATAGAAGTTTATTGTTTAGGGCAAGGCCTAGTTAGTTAAGCTCCGTTCTCCAATCTATGTTTTGCTCATCTACTTTTATGGTTTTAAGATTGGATTTTCTTTTCCTAGTAAATGCTAGTAAGGTAGTCTTAGAGGGGTTAACATTGAGTCCCACCGATTGACACCATCTTCTTAAAGTTCACTCCTAAAATTTGCCTGTTGTGTATATGACAATATCATCAGCGTGCCGTTGGCAAGGTATGCCAAGATCAGTTAGCCCATGTAAAAGTTCGTCTACTATTAGGCTCCACATAAATGAGGATATAACTCCCCCTCTGATCGTAATACTAACCGATATGGTCTTATGTAGCTTCGTCCTTGTGTCTCGCATTTTCAATGTTTTATTATATCCTCTATATATGGTGCTTAAACTGGACACAATATGGCTGCCAATTGCGGTACTTTATATATCTAGTGACTTTAGTGGAGTGTTGTTAAAAGCGCCCTCTATATCTAGAATTACTACGATTTCTTTATTCGTCAGTGCGTCTTGGATTCTGAGTGGATTTGCCCGTTTGGATAGGGGTGCAACGGCACCAGCTCCAAGACATCTGTTCTGATATAATTATCTACAGCCGTTTTCATCGTTTTTAAAAAGAATTATGTAAGGCTGATAGGTCTGCGGCATTTAGGGTGCGTAGTGTCATTTTTTCCTACTTTTGGTATGAAGGTGACTTCGTCAAACTTCTGAAACACAGCCCAGCTCCAAACTACTCCGGCTTATCTGGATCATGTGTGAAAGGATTTCGTCTTGTCCTTTCTGAAGTAAGACTGGAAGAAACCCGTCTACTCCCGGTGTTTTAAAAGGCTGAAAGGTAGTTATGGCCCATTTAAACGCGGTTTGTTGCTTACCTAAGTAAGTCCAGCATAATTTGGATAAATCGTAATCGATAGTCATCTGGAAGTTGGAAATATAAAGGTCATCCACACGCTCGGAGTTCGCCGAACTCCGAATGTTCGGCAACTACCGAATCGTGTGGACGCGACCGTCCACACGCGACCGTCCACACAGATACGGGAAAACGCCGAACGTTCGGTATGAGAGTTTAGTGTGGTAGCTTTGAGTGATTGCATGAATTAGGTTGGTGTTGGTACAGAAATTATGACTGGGTTTATGAACCATTGCTGTCACTGCATAACTGAAACTCTTTTTTGGTTTTCGCGGGAAACCCGGCAAATCATAAATATTTGAAGTTCTGTCATTTTTTTTGGGTGACAGAAACTAAATATGAATCACGGAATACCAGTAATTCATCTTTAGGTTATAATATTGACAACTTACGCTATTATTTAATTTCTGTTATTTTTCCAAGTTTACGATGATGAATACCCATACATTCATTTTGCGTATTACAATGGCGAACAAACTCGAACAAAAAAAAGTAGTTTTATTGACCTTCTATTTAATTGTTATGACCAACGTGATTGTTATCAATTTGAAACATTCATCCGTAAAATTATAGGTCAATCAAAGAAATATTTTTTGCTTCAAATTCTTCGCCATTTTTTATCCAATTATCTACGAGCATCATACACCTGTATGAGTAATATTTACAATGAGGCGAATATGTTTGCACTGTGGATGTATGGATTCTTTATCGTTTTCAAATTGAGGGCCGTGCAGGAATGAGGGTGGTTTCTTTTTAAATGATTATATATTAATAAATATCATCTAATTTTTTTAATTGTTTGCCAATTTATAGACAAAAAATCAATATACGCATTTAAACCATATCGTCACATAACAATATACTTTTTCGACCCTCTTTAATAAAATTCAAGAAATTTGATGATTATGAAAAGAGTGCGTAAGCTTTTTTAATATTTAGGCTAACATTCGCAATTATTTAATTACTTTATCTACACATTAGTTTTAATTTTTATAAAATTTAAGATCTTTAGTTTACTTAAAATGCATCATTTAATGTAATAATGCATACTAAAATTGCACTCCTATCAATGTCAAAAAAAAACACTTTTGAATTGTTTATTATCTTGGCAAATCTGTCATTTTCAGCATATACGACATAGTAATTTCAGTAAATAAATTTGTATCTGTTACCGCTGTCATATATAACAGTTATAAAAAAATGTAGGTTATAATAGTATGACTAGTAAGAGACGAGCTCACTAGACAGCTGTCAACAGCTTTCCCTCTCCTCTAAATACCTTCCCGAATGTTGTGGACGGGTTGCACGAACTCCGTCTAGCCGAACATTCGTGCGCCATTTTCCAATGCAGATCGGAAATAGGCAAACAGTTTGCCGACTAGTTCGCCGAACCCCGAACTGCCCGTCCACACGACTAGGAAATCGCCAAACTAGTGCTCGGAGTTCGGCGAACTCCGAGCGTGTGGATGCACCTTTATTTATCGTCTGACAACTGTACGATAGCCTGGTATCCTAGGTTTCTATTTTACTTGAATCGGCGGTAGTGACTCAATGTAATTCGTTGAAAGAAAATTAATGAAAATCCTTGGTTACTGAGGTTGTTGATAAAAAGTCTTTGAAAAAGCTGTCATTTTTTCATCAAGTGTAATGAATTAAACCATATTGCTGTGGTATATCTGGTATCGAAGGGGATAAATTCACAAATTTGGTGTTTACATGGGTACATGGTCTACATAGAATCATACATGTGTCTGCTGTTTCGAATGTAACCATACACCTGGAATGCTACGAAGGAGGTCTGTCTCTCTGAATTTTTATGATACCGGTGTTCTCCTCGCGTTCTGAACGTCTCATCACGAACATTAGAGTTTGATTTGGATTGTCACTACAACGAAATTGCATCTGGAGGTGCTCTGGCGTCTGTTTAAACCGATAAACGAGCTATCTGGTCAACGCATTGTTTAAATTTTTATATAAATGATGTATAACTTTGATAGTATTTTAAGGTTACTGTTATTTCTTATGAGATTGAATTTTTTAATTTTTATAAGTTGGTAGACGTGGTTGGTGGTTTTTTATTCTTTTATGATAGCGCGGGATATTTTAAAAGTTTTTTTTTTTTTGAATTAAAGAATCTAAAATTATACTGGATAATTGATAATATTTGTTTTGAACATTGAAGTAAGTATACTCACCTTGAGTAAGAGTTCTCATACTCTGTATATGTTTCCGATATAAACTTGTTAATAAATTATACATGTTATTAATGATTACACTGTTTTATTAATGATAAGCTCATTTGATAACGTTGAATTATTAAAGAATTAGACCATAGATTCAATATTTAACAAAAGTAAAGGCAGATCTAATAATTAGATAAGTTTTTTATTTTATTTTTCCTTTGGGTAAAACATTAGCCGGGAAAATCACAATAGTATTGTACTAAGTATGTTTCCCTCATGATTAGGTAATAGGGTCGGTTTCCTATTTTTACCGAATTAATTCGGTCTTCGATTGATAATGGGAGCCTACGCGTTTCTGAAACAATTGTCACGATTTTGTAAAATCGTCATTATATAAATATTCAATTCTTCATTACAGCTCATGCATGGGCATTAGTAAGCCCGTTTATAAACCAATGAGTAGTGGTATAGAAAAAAAACTAGGGATTGTTTTTTTTTTTGAAAAAATTAAAATTTTACAATTGATGCGTGGTCCATAACATTTTTTGTTATGGCTCTATTTGAACATCGATTGACATATGCGACATTTATAAAACCTATGGGGAGATGCTTCCATAACGATTGCATCAGCCAATTGGCTCACTCAATTTATATTCAAATCAGAACTTAAGCCGTCGTTAATTTTCCAATAAATATTCCCTCTCGACGTCGTATTTACAACCCATAGATGGATGCATTTCGTAATATACATCCCGCGCGATAATAAAATAGGACGCACATTTACGTTTACGTTATATCGGCGTATAGTTTATTTATTGCATCAACTCAACCTCAATTCCTTTGAATTTACAAAACGAAATAACAAAAAAAAAAGAGAAAGACTAGCAATAACAACATATTGTGTGCTATAAAGATTCGCCTTCTCCGTCTTTCCGGTACGTTCAGAGAAAGCTCTCTGTGTCAGCATCATCTCTCTTGTTTGTGGTACACAGTCTCTCCGGTTTTTCGCATTCCCTAACGTGTAACGACATCGACACGATTTCAGTACGTAGCGACTGAGGGATTATTCTTTCTCGTAGGAAACGACGTTCCCGCAGTCATGCATTATTCATGCTGATAGCACGGCGCGCGGTAGTGACAAGTAGCGGCGAACCGGGGCCTTAGCGATACAAAAGGCGCTATGAATTTTACTGAGCGCTCGCGACCGACAAGAAACTCAAGGTACAATAAAAATTCGCGAGATAAAATCGAAAGTATACATCCTGTTCAAGAGTTACAGGAGACTGTTGCTAGTTAGTATTTATGTACATGCCCTAATAGCCAAATTTAAATTTCCCGCAATTATTCTTAGTAACTTCAACGTTGAAACATAAAATTACCCACCATTTTGTTCTACATTAATAGTGATTTTAATGCATTTAGTTTGAATTCACTAAAAATTGTGGCGGGAAATTTAAATTTGGCTATTAGGGTGCAGTCCCACCGAACTGGGTCATTAGATTTTTTTGAACTTCTAGTAGGAATTTGATTTTGAAACTTGCAGTGTAGTCATGGCCCACTGTGGTCTATTTAAGGAAAATATTTTCAACTTTATAGCACTTTCGGTATACAGGGGGTTGATATCAACTTCCTTATTTTAAATGGAATGGACAATTTTTTATCAGTACAATGAATGTATCGAGTCATTTGCAATAGGTTATAGTGAGGGTTCCCTATCCCTGAACTCAACCGTTTTGAGATATTTGCAATGTTTGTTAATTTTTGAAATTTGCACTGTTGAGTAATATATTTACTGAAATGTACGATGTAAGTACAAAGACGTAGGGAGAAAGTTTTATGGCAATAATGACCGAATCACATACAGGGTGTTCGAAAACGCATCTCCAATGTGGATATCTTTAAACCAACAAAACTTTTTTTATTTCAAATGGAACATGGTATTTTTTACTACAGCATTGAATGCAGCGTAAAATTCTACATCGATTGACATTAGGGTTTGGTATACCTATTTTTGATAGATTTTGAGATATTAGCATTTATTGCCTAAAATATGACTAATTTCCAAGTTTCGAGCAAATAAAATGTTTTTTTTTTCCTAAAATACACTCTGTATATTAGTTTTTAGAATGATGTATTATCTTTGTTTGCATTGTTTCCATACCTGAGATATTGTCATTGGAAGTTTTCCAATTATTAGCAAATTTTATGTAGTTATAATTATAAAATATTAATAAGCCATAATTATTATGCGACAGCAAATTACATGATAATATTTTTACCTGCTTATTAAATGCATCGAAAATAAGTCAATTAAAAAAAAACTAAGAAACTATTATTCTGAAAGAAGAACATTTATATTGAACACTTTGCAAAACTTTTAATAGTTTGTTCCTGATTTATGTTATCTGTTTGTATCGCTTAATACCTAGTTTAATACAAAAAGCCAAGAAGCTGCATTGTATTCGGAGACTCCATGTCAGACGGCTTCCCTACAAAGAAAATACCTGCTCTAGTAAGTGAACAATATTTGAAATATTGTGAGTAGGATATCTGCTTTAATTTCCCTTTTTATTTTATTTTTTTTTTTTTGAGGTTTTTATTCATTGCAAGTAAGTGTAGGTATCTAGTCATTGTTACATTCTTTATGAATGTAGAATAAATCTAAAATGTTATTTGTATATGTAACTTTCAATGTTTTTCTTATTTCTTTCGATTTACAATATTTTGCTTGTTAGAAAAAAATGTGTGAAGGAGTTGACATCATTAGGACTTTCCATAAAAGATATGACTTGTTAATGCTGCATAGGTTTATCACTGCGCAATTTGGTAAATTACCAACAATGGATATCAGTTGTTTGTTAGGACATCTTCATGGCCTACTAATATCTAATAATTTAATGTACGTTCTCTATGACTAAAAGGCATTACTATTAGTAAGAAACTAGTGAACATTAGATATCTGAAACATAAGTATTTAGATAGATTAGGTAAATAATGTACAGAGTGTTTTGTAGGAAAAAAACTTATTTAATTTGGTTAAATCTTAGAATTTAGGCATATTTTTAGCAATTTTTTGCGAGAAATGCTTATACTTCAAAAACTATTAAGAATAGGTATACCAAACCCTAATATCAATCGATGTAGAATTTTGCGCTGCATTCAATGCTGTAGTAAAAAATACCATGTTCCATTTGAAAGAAGAAAGTTTTGTTAGCTTAAAAGGTATCCACATTGGGAGGCGCGTTTTTTGAACCACCCTGTATGTGATTCAGTAAGTTATTGCTATAACACCTTGTAACTACGTCATTGTATTTACATCACGATTTAGGTAGAACCACTAAAAATCTGCTATCTCATGAAATATTTGATTTTACTTGAAAGAGTGCAAATGTCAAAAAATCCACGAAAATGAGAATATCTCAAAAACGGTCGAGTTTAGGGATAGGGAACCTTCATATAAACAAGTTGCAAATGACTCGCCAAAATTCATTAGCACCGATAAATAATTATACCATTCATTATAAAAATAAGAAAGTTGATATCCAACACCCTGTATAAACCGAAAGGGCTTATAAAGTTGAAATATTTTCTTAAACTAGACCACGTGGGCTATGACTACAACTGCAAGTTTCAAAATCAAATTCCTACTAGAAAAGTTCAAAAATCTAATGGGACC
>RXPK01002716.1:0-85700 GCA_004143645.1 Protaetia brevitarsis | reverse complement strand
AGGGTTGCAGCAGGGCGTCGCCTATTAGACTCGTAGGTCTGCACTCTTAGCGGGCTGGAGTGTAAGTGAAAATCGGAAGGGTAGAGGTATCTAGTTCCCGCGCTATGCCATTAAGTGGCCAATAGGATTCGAGTATCGAGATGCAGGTGTGCGAATTATGCGAAATTCTAACGTTTCAAGTACAGCACGCACAAAAAAAGGTGCAACAATTAACAAAAATGAATAAATTCGGAGCTAATTATGAACGGAGGTTAATGAAATTTACGATAACAATGCATCTAAATATATGTTAAAATTGACAATTTAGAATTTAGAGAAAGGTCACAAATAAGCGGTACATTTACAAAAAACAATTTCAAGGTTAAACGTGACGTTATACAAATACGTAAATAGCGACGGTAACTAGAAAGGTCAAGGAACTTGGATAAATTCAGAAAGATAGTGTACAGTTGGAGAATAAGAAAGGTGTTTTCAACACGTAACAATAGCCAATGGATCACTTCGGCTTTAATCCCAGGTTTTGCGGGAACTCTCCTGCAGCGCCAGAATAGTTGCGTGGCCCTGGTCGTTCTGTTAACTAAGTGATTTTTCCAGCTCAGTTTCGCATCAAGGGTAACACCCAGATATTTTACTTCCTTGGTTAATTGTAACTCCTGCTGAAACAGTCTGGCCGCCTAGGTCATTGAGTTTTCTCATGTTGTAAAGGCAACCAACTTTGTTTTTGTGGATTAAGGAGGATTATTGGAGAGTCCTTGTGAAAGCACATTCCTGCCGACCATTCGCAGTGCATTACGCATGATACCCGCCACCAGTCTGGGAACTCCCCCTAGCTACGATGATAATGTCATCAGCGTACCGCTGCGTCCATATTCTCTTTGTCGTTAATGATCTGACGAGATCATCCACGATCAAGCTCCACAGCAGTGTGACAGACTCCCCTTGAGGACACCCTCTAGTGGTGCTCATGGCGATATTTTTATCTAGCATATTGGCATAGACCACTCTGCCTCTTAGCATGCAGTCAACCCATCTGCTAGTCGTGTGGTCAATGTTCCGTTCCATTAGTGATGGGTTGATCGAGGGCGTTGATGTGTTATCAAAGGCGCCCTCGATGTCTAAAAATACTGCAAGGGCAACTTCCTTTTGATGTAGGCCGTGAAATCGTAAAATCATTTTTTCCTATCTCGTGGGCTCTCTATATATACATTCTCCTTGGTTTAACTCAGCCCCACATACTTCAATTATGTTACTTATAGTGAAATTATTAATATCATCTCCCACTTTTACATGTAAATTCGATTTTGCAAAAATCGCGACATCTCCATGCTTATACGGTCTGGTTTAAGGGGGCGTTAAGATAAAGTAGAGAGCACGAAGTCGGTACAAAATAGAAAAGCGAAAATTTTAGAAGTTGTAGTTGAAAAAAGATCTGTTTTCAAAAATCAAAATAATCCAGACGTTGCAATGATGATCCTTAGCCCGTTTGTCTGAAATTTTTTTTATAAACTATGGGTGAAATTTAAAAAAAATTAACGATGTACCAGAGGCAAATTATATTGCCAATATAATGATAACCATTTTTCAGAATTCGTAAAAAAAAGGTGTATTTTTCTTGAAAATTTGGACTTGCTCAGCGATGACAGATTTATGGGAAGTACCTATGGGAAATGGGAACTATTTATGCGATAGCCGAACTGTATCAATGCAGGCCGTCGCTTTATGTGTGTGTCACGTAAATAGGCAACCCATCAAACCAAGTGGAGTTATAAAATTTTAAGCTATTAGCGATATTACTTATTACTTCTACTAAAATATAGGTGCCACCACAATGCAGGGTCACTGCCGCCATAATGATTTTACTGCTCCCCACCAACTATAGCGCACCCTTAAAGCGACCGCATCGATTATCCCCACTTTTACATTGCTTGTGCATAGCGTTCGGACTTTCTATGATGCGCTCGCTTACAACCACACAGTATATGTAGTTTGCGGCAAGAAGATGTAGATAGTTTGAAATTATGTAATCTAACGGTTTGCAATTGTTCTTCACATTGCCAATGTTCGTTCAATAACAAAATATCTGCAGAAGATTGTTCAAAAACCACTTCTACGTAATGTATCATTGGTTACGATGTTCCTGGTTTTCTGACAAGATGCAGTAAAAAACCGTTTACACATGTATTTTCAGACAAAAATTCCGGTCGATTGATTTGTTCGTAATACTTTGATGGGAAGGATACTTTGAATGATGACTAACGTTCTGGATATTTGCTCCAAAGTACTTCGCATTCCATAACATCCACATTCTTTGATTTTATGTAATAATTTAAAATAAATAAATCGATCACATGGCAAAGTCAGTAGGTCAATAGGATTCGAACTTACGCTCCCAAAGAAAATCTGATTTCCAAGCAATCCACCTTTCATAGACCTCTCCCTCCAAGAATACTGGTGGAATGCCAATCTTAATGGTATCGACCAAAGTAGAAAGTAAAGTCTAGCCAGAGAATCCCTTTACTGAATAAACAAATTGAAAATACAGCAGCCTCCCTCTCGTTCGGCCACCTCGGTATCGATTCCTAGGCCGCACCAAGGAATGACCGAATGAACCGACGTTTATAATATGTACAAATTATTTTCAGACTCTAAAAACGACTCATTAGGTTTTCATACGCATCTTATTAACCTAAAATATTCATCATTTCCTTTCTAGGTTTATTATTTTAAACTAACATTATTGCACCATAGAAAGATTTTCAGATCAAATTTATTTGGCAAATAATAAACACGAAAGACAAGAACAAACATTACTAAGTACATATTATGTTAGCTTATTACGACGGTTGTATTTTATTGAACGCGTTTATCGATGTATTTGGAGAGTTTAATCATTTTGTGGTATTGCTGGCGCCATCTGTTAGTCGTTTGCGTCGCTGGAGAAGTACTTTGGTAGATCCGGTGTCGTTTCTATTGGGCCAAGGTGGTTTTCACCTTGACTAAACGCCGTAAATTTCTATTCCTATTTCCGCATTCCGTAGCATAGAAAAGGATAAAATAGAATGGTCTCTCTTTGTATAAAAATTGGATATTTTTTTAAGGGCGCCATCTTATCTATGGATTCATAACTATTGGAGATATTATTGAAACCTACACCACAATGGTTCGTAACTAAAAAAGGCGGTATTTTTGAAAAATGTACCCTGATATTTTGATGTAGCTATTACATTTGTTCCTCTGAAGTAACAGTATTAAGCCTAATGTTTTGCATTCGATTAATACTGCTTAGTTCTGAAGTACAACTTAGTTCAAATGAAAATTATATTTTACCAGAAAAATTAAATATTCAATTATTGTTTTCTTTTTAAATGAAGAAAATACAGTTTTTTGGTAAAGTATCATTCTTTTTTACAATAAAATGTCTGTTACAATTAAAACACATAATGTAAGTAAATATTTTATTATACACTTCACGATACTAAGCTGTGATTTTAGATCTTAACACGAAAAAAAGGAAAAAAAAATAGGATTGTAAATGTCTTGAAATTAGTCAAAATGCACTAATTAAAAATTGATTTAAAATTACTATGTTGCACATTATTTCTGTTTCTTTTGCTGTTTATGGGAAGCTACGTTTTTAACAGGGTCATTAATAGTTAAAAGTTTAAAACGACAGTCTTTGCCATTAAGAATCGTATTTATAGATTTTGTCCACGCGAAAATCATAAGGTTGACTAAATTATTTAGAAAAATATCTACTAAATCAGGGTGACGTTCACTAATAATATTGCTAAAATCCATCCTACTTTTAACACATTCTACGATTGTGCGACAAATTATTGTTTAAACAATTCTGACAATTTCTTGGGACACTACAATTGCATATTCATGAAAAATACTCATGAACAATGTTGATGGCAACATTAATGATTTAAGATCATATTGCTTTGCCATTATTAATTTATGTTGTTCTCCATCAGATGTTACGAGTAATTTTCATGCAGTTATCGCATTTGTCACTTGTTTATATATTTTTCTGGCAATGTAACCGCAGACGTAATTTTCTATATAAACATGTACCGGCTTATGTGTTACATCTACCATTAAATTAATACTGGTAATGGATGGTTTACTGACTGGCTTCTGATTTAAAAATTCCCGAAAATTGTCTAAGAGTTTTTCGGAGAGGTCATTTTCACAATTTGAATTAACTGACTTTGAAGAAAATAAATTATTAATTGTCAATGTTTTAAATGAATTTATGAAGCCCTCGCAAGTGGGGTTGATGTTCCTCACACCATAACTTCTCGATGGCATCTTGATTAAATCGCCTTGGCATGATGTATGTAAAGCTAAGTGAAGAAAATTCTCTCCATAAACCCATCAATCATACGTATCCAATTTTCGATAGATGGTAGTTTACTTTTTTGTTTTGATATCGCTATTTTGCATATATCATAACAAATTATCCGTAAGTCACTCTAACAAAAAAATATAATTCACTTTAATCTTATACAACAGAAAACCACAAACGCAAAAAAACAAAGAATAAATGTCACTCGGTTGTTAAACAGAAAATGGCTGCTGGAAATAGTAAACACGAACGTCATTAGCTAATAGGGCGACCCTTGCGGATTTTTCTTGGTACTATCTTCTGAATAGTTATGAATCCATTGGTAAGATGTCACAAAATTTCGAAATACAAGCGATACAAGCTGGCAATCTAACTGCCCTCCCCATGTTCCGTAGCGAGCACTTGTGGTAATTGGGTGTGTCTTGGAGCCGTTGATTGTCTTCTGAATAAGTAGGATAACGTTTTGAATGTAATTTTTGCATCTGGGATTTTCCTATACGTCTGCTTGGAAGCAGGATTTGGACGTTATCGCTACATTTTAGTGAAGTTCATTCGCGTTTCTTTGGGATTTGTTTTTGTGCAGGGCGTCAACGGTACCACTTTCTAGTTTTACCGCTGCGCTCGCGGTGGTGGGGAGAGGTTGCCAAATATGACATTTAAGCAGCACCAGGATGTGCTGGCCTCTATAAACTGGTAGGGATAATATTGCTTCAACTATTATTATCGCACTAAAGATGGTACTAGAAGCGTTGCTGATTAGTGTGTTGCCTATTCCACCCCCAAAGGCGAGAATCTGACTTTGAAAGCATCTTGTAAACATATTATGTAGATAAATAAATAAGATAAAGCTCCCATGTTTTGGAACTCGATTCGTATTCGCTAGTGTGCAGACTCTGTAAGGAAATTGGTGTTAGAGCCGGTAAACGTCGGTCAAGTTCGAAAAATATCAACTTGTGAATTGTTTGGCGCTAAAAAAATATATAAAATGACTATTTGTCATTTACTATAAACATATTAACAAATAGGAAAGAAACCGTAATCTTACCTATATTGAATTAAAAACTTATATGAAATGAGTAAAAAAAAAAATTATTAGGTGTGCTTACCAGATATTATCATTTTGGTTTTACTATTTTATACTATCAAACACGTCCCCTAACTTAATTACTAGTAATAATGAAGCTCAGTAGCATCGGACGGGATGATTATACTTTGTTATTGCGTTTTGTTTTACCGGAGTGGCTTCTACACTGTAAAATGGCGAACAAAATATACATTACTTGTGTTAACAACAACAGTCGCTTCCAGCTTCCAGTGTAATATGCAAAATTACAATAAAAATTAAGCAATTTTACGATACAGTAACGTAACGATACAAAAGAAAACAGGAAGTGTACGGAATCATGAAATTCATGAAAAAAAGAAATTATGAAGAATAAGTATAGTAATAATTTATAATAGGTACTAATTTCTTACATTTCTGTTAAAATATTAAATTCCTGTATTTGTAATGAATGGTTTGTTATTAATTATTATTATTAGAAGCAAATTGAATTTTTAAATGAAAACGAAAAACACTTATTGGAATTTTCATATTAATGTAGCATCTATTAGCAGTTTTTAAATATTTTAGCAAGCAGTTACAGTAACATATAATACATAGTTCTGAAACAAATAGATAGGTATACATATATCAAAATGTAATTGCAAAAATAACCATCTCTACTACTATCGACTATCAATTCTACGAATGACATTACGTGACATTGCTCATCCTTATAGCACAACAGGTAGGTTTTACTATAACATATATAGATTATGATATACATAATACATATATGTCTTTAAAGATCTTCGATGAATTTGAAAGGATCGATCGACATACCTACTTTAGCATTATAAATAAAACTTACCTGATAATGTTGATTCATTATTGACGGGTTTTTTTCTCATCAAAATAATTGCGACGCACAATCCCAAGATGGTCCTATCCACGCCCTGTCCAGTCACGATTACCGTACATTGTGAAGGAGGGGTTTCACAGGTTCACGCCAACTCGTGCATGCGCGGTACGAAAAAACTTGTGATGACAAGCGATACTAACTTTTACAAAAATGTCAAAAAATATCATCACCATTATTTACTTTATAGAGAAAATTTGCTCCATAAGTTTTTTGTTTTCAAAATTCTAAATTTGCAGAAACATATATACGTATCTATATTACACTTTATAAAATATAAATTTTGTAGATATGGCAATGTTACAACTAAATATTACCTCAACATTTCTGACAACAAAGTCTTTGTTTTTGCAACATTGTTTTAAAATATTTTTTCCTGATTACATTGAAATGTTACTGTAATGGCCTGCAATATTTCTATCATTATTTAATGTTGCTGCAAAATTTCAGTAACATGTTTTTGTTTAACATCGCCGTCTAGTAAATAATGTAATATTACTGGGATATCTGCAACATTACTTGCCAAGTGGGTAACTATTACATTATTCGCCCAGTGCACCAGTGTGCTGTTCAAGCCATAATTACTTTGAATTTCTTGACGTGGCGGCCAGTGGCGGCTCGTGGCCGGAAACGTAGGGTGTTCACAAAATCAAGAACATGCAAATTTTAACTAAATGCAATCATTTTTTCGTACATGTCCTTCTTAAATTTCTTTTAAAGGCTCTGAATTTGCCCTTTGTAGTTTGCGTCAAATTAAGTTCTGGTTTTGGTCTGCCCATACTTTTAACTTGAATTTTTTGTGCATAACTAAACGAATTGAAATTGTCTTTCAAATATTGCACAGTAAAACTGTTCGCATTCATAGTTCTTATTTATATATTGTTTAGAGTTTACTTACAATACTACTTTGTTTGTTTTGTGTGCATTTCATTATCTTTTCTACGTACTGTATAGTCCATTTCATTACTTTTTTTACGTTTATATATTCTTTTTTGTTTGTCGGCTGCACCAAAGCGCATTAGTGGCCGCTTTGCTTTGTCGGCTTTTTGCAGAGGGATCGAGATATAGATTTTATTAGTTTGTAATCAACGATTTGTTTAGGGGGTTCACGCGCTCATGTGCTCCTATACAGAAACCGCCACTGGTGGCGGCATATATTTTCTGGCGGCACTACTACATTTTAAATATTAAATATCACATATTAATTTTTCCTATATCCTGTCATGATAAAACATTCATGGCTAGGTGATAAATAAATTTTGTGACTATATATGCTTTATTTAAATCTGATGGCATTACCACTACATTTTCATTTAAATATTATTAGCGCTAGGCATGTGTCCCTATTTTGTTATATTACTTGTTTTCCACGTTTCTTTTCTTGTCATTAATTACTTAGATTATTATTTTTTTGTAATTGTAAACTTCCGCAACGGAATGTTGTTCCTTTTTTATTAACCCCTAATTAGATTTATCTAAAGCTTTCGATTGTGTTGATCATTCTATATTATCATATAAGCTGGAAAGGTATGGCATCTGCGGGTCAACCTTGGATTGGTTTACATCATATTTAACTGATCGACATCAAAAAGTTGTTTGTAATAATGGGCACTCGGATAGATGTAGTATTTCAACTGGGGTGCCTCAAGGATCTGTACTGGGACCAGCGATCGGAAATAAACGTTATGAAACAGTTCCTTAGTGTTTCGTACGGTAGGATTGCGAGAACCGTACGCAAACGCAAACAAAACAGAGAAAACATATCAATTTCTTTTTCTGTATAAAGTTTGTGTACCTGCGCGCAAACAATATTCGTACGTTTAAAACGCAGGGATTGAGAACGAGACACAACGGTTTCGTACCGTACTTTATAAAAATGCGTTATCTCCGTTTAAATCGTTTGCGTAAATAAACGTAATAAGTACATTACGTTTAATGTACCTATGAAATGTTGGAATTTTCCTACCATTATACTTTCGTAAATGAATGCACCTCCTTATGTACTTAGCAGTTAGCACAGATGTTTGTAAATGCCAGCAGATTTTTTTTGTAGATGTAATGTGCTCACAAAGTGATTAATTAAATATCTAATTCCTATAATTTACTTACTGTTTATTGAATTGTTGGAATGCAAATGGTTCACTCAATCTTAAATAAATAGGGAAGTAGATATTGCCTGAAAAATATACTGGATGAATAATAAGGAGTGGTTAATGATGCGTATATTAATTATCCCTGAATCCAAATTTGCACCCAAGTTATATTGACAATTTTAATAACGGATACGATATTTCCAAACAAATATTATTAAGAATGAAAGCAAAAGATTTTTCTGGCATTATGGCATAATTGCATATTTAGACATAGATTTAATAAATATAATATACATTTAAATATAAGAAACAAAACATAGGTAGGTTTAGTAAGTGTTCTATTCTATTACCAGACATATATTAGTGACATTCTTATATTATAAGTGCCAGTCAAAAAAGGATGCCGCGACTAAAGAATATCGTTTTGCGTGTTTTTTTCAGGACGAATAACGTAAATGAAACGATATGGGAAAATGGAATTAATTCGTGGTGGTAAAGTTTTGAAAGAACACGATGGCAATTTAGATACTACGATTCATATTTTGTTTATTTTTTATTACTATTATTATTATTCAATTCAAAATGTTTATTTTCTCAAGAATGTTTATTTCTACCTTTGCGCTCGCGTACACAAACTTTATAAAGAGCGGAATAGTTTGCGTTCTTTCTAGGTACGGTACGTAAACGTACTGTTTATTTTCGATGGCTGACTGGGACCAACCCTTTTTTAAATTTATATAAATGATATATGTTCACTGAATGTCAGTAATGCTATCACGATGTATGCTGATGATATCAAAAACGAGTCATTAGAACTTTATTAAGCCTTGACTCACGCGCCTCTTGTAGAAGTGCTTCTAAGGAACACAAAATCTTAACGTTTTACGATGTTTATATCTATGTTAAGTTTTGTGTTTTGCTCATAAGCACCGTGAGGAGTTCACCGACAGTGTGCCGCATAATTACAACACCAGAATATTTAATTATTTGTTACCACCAAGACGCAGAACTACAGTTTTTCTAAGGAATTTAATATACATGGGATGCAAGTTATAAGCAAAGCAGTTGATAACCTGAAAGGATTTCAATAGCAAGTTAAATGCTATCTTTTGAATTTGAGCTGTTATTCAGTTGCCGATTTTCTTAATAATAATATTTAGCTTAATTTAAGTATTTCATTATTTTTGTTTGTATTTTGTTGACATATTTCATCATTGCCTTTTTTTGTTTGATATTCTTTGAAATAAAATCCTGTCTCCTGTTACGCAGTTACCAATCTCCCTTGTAAGAACCCGCAACTTCTTAGTTTATTGCAACGAGCCTCGTAGGGGTTTAACTATAGTGGCGCCCTTTATAATCTTTCGAACTACCCAGTCTCCACTGTAGTTGGCAGAGTCCCCACAGTGAGGACACGGTTGAGAGTTGAGCGGGAAAGCTTGTATTGCGGTGGTATGGAAGCCGGTTTTCCGGCGAAGGCGTCACAAGCTAACACAATTTAAAATACTTAAGAGGAGGTTTACATATATTTGACTGGAAAAATCAATTTTTGGTTTTTTGCATTTTTTGAAAGCTCCAAATATCTAAAATACATGATTAAAGCGGTTTCGTAATATTCGCATTGTTTAAGCCGCAACGGCTTATTAAAACAGCGGGTGTACCGAACACAAACGGAGCATATTAGATGGAATACCGTATTCGACTGGGGGCTACTCGGGTCGAATATCACACTTATTGTTTGTTAGTTATATGTATAGTTGTCTTTAATGATTATAAATGTCACAACAGTCGGGGTCACAAATAAACGACAGAGTAGCTATTTACATTACAATAATACGAAGCAACTAGATCCGAACTAAACCGCACATTTGCAAAAACTGATCTAACAATATTTCTTTTGCTTAGAACACACTTTCCCAGGTTTTAGAAAACTACCATAAAATGTATCAATTTATTGCAGATGCACTTACTTACACTAAATTTCTTAGAAAAGCCATTAAAGATAACAAATAAATACAGTTTCGTGGAACCGTATTTCCTATAATTACTAAAGGGTTCACCATTTATGGTGAATCTATTTACTGGTTTTGTCGATAATTTTCATATTGCGTCGAAAGCCGTTTTTGAATTAGTTTAAAAGAAAGCCGTGAAGGAAGAAGAAGAAAATATTAAAGCAGAAAATGTGCCACTACGTTTATACAGTATCTGGACACGGCTGATGAAAAAAACTAGGTGTTTCATCGTTATTTGGTAGAGCTACTTTAATTGGAAAGTACAAGAAGAAAGTTGCTATGAGCACTTTGACAAAACTGCGCCAATTGAAAACTAAAGCAAGGTACAACGGAATATGATAGCAAAGGTAACCGCACTACGGATCATCAGAGTAGCACAGGAAAAAACGACACATTTATTGTCCAAAAGGTGTAGACAGCCTGTGTAAGTGGCACGTTGCAGAAACCAAGGTTGAGCTTGCTTCATTCATACATGACCTCTTTTGCAAAAAAATCAAGATACTATTAGGCCGATTTATGAGTTTTTTCTATAGTGATTTATTGCAAATGCATTGGAAAAAAATGTCAAAACTGAAACGACTCGTTTAATTCATGTGTGTAGAAACTAGCTCCAAAAGATTTACACTGCGACCCACAAAAATTCAACTTGCTACCTATATTGCCGCAATTTATTCAATGAAGGTTACTTTTCTGTATTACAAATAATGATTGCGGTGGGAATTGCAGTAGAACTTAATGCCAAAATTTCGTTGTCAATTCTAATCGTCAGCGCATACAACGGGCAGAGCAGAGTATGTCCAGCGCTGCAAAACTCGCTGTTCTGTCTAAACGGAAGCAACAAATTTTGCAAATGCAGAAGTATGAAGAAGAAGGATTAATGTATGGTGCGGAATAGCTGACTAAGTGTATGATGAACTAATTGTAAAATTTTGCTGCGAAAACTTTCAACGCGTTTTCTCGAAACATGATTTTTCAAATCTGCGTCAGTTCTAGTTCTTCAAGTCTTCAATATGTCAACTTAATTCTTTGTTTTCTTAATGTAAACAGTTTTATTGGAGGTTATACCTATATTACACTAAAAATTGCAATATTCCACATTTTTATATCCAGTCATACACACAAAAAAAAAATAGAAAATAATCAATTAAAGTCCAGTACCTGCCACATTGTTTGCTTTCGACTTATTTGGTTAAATTTAGGTATAACCTCCAACAAATTAATGTATTTCTAACTCTTCTTTTTATTTTATTTCAAATCATTTTACGTATGCTGAGTTTACGCAGTTTGACCGTGTTTTCTGTGCACATTGCTACCTAGATACAATAGCGAACGTTATAGTGGTCTCGTCATAAAAAAATATATTTTTGAATGTTCAAGTTTTATATATTTATTAACAAAAAGCCGTATTTCGTTTGTATTTCCTTTGTCTGAAAAAAAACTCAAGGTTTTTGGACTTTTCCGATATATATATATAATATATATATATATATATATATATATATATATATTAAAAGAAATCAGTAATTTTTTACTGACTCTTTTCATATATCTTTCTTTTTGTGAAAAATCACGCCATTCTTTAACAAACATTACATCGACTGCTGTTGCTCCATCTGCTGTTGATGTAAGTAACACTAGTTCTAAGTGTTCCCTTTCCTTCAGCATAACTTATTTTCCGCTCGTCTTCTTCCTTTTCCTCCACAACTTCTACTTCTTCGTCTTCGTCATGCTTGCCGACAGATTGAATTATTTCGTCGTCGTTCATAACTTCATTTTCCAACTCTTTTTTGGCTCTTATCTATTCCAACATAACAAACATTACATTTTAATGAATTGTTTCTGTATATTCAGTTGTTTAAATTATGATAAAGCTTTTGTATGCAAAAGCGAAACGTCATTACAATTTCATTACACATACATTTGTGCACAAGTACTAGTTCTCGTCATTATTTCATGCTGTTTTATTTGCTGAAGTATATTTTATTATTTTATTACTGTTAAACATTAATTTCGCTTGTTTCGTAACTAAAGTGCAAATGAGTAGAATTAAAACCTGAAGCAGTACAGTCGAATCGAACGGTACATTCGGAGACAAAAGTTTTCCGTGCAAAATTTTAATTTCTCTCTAACCTAACAATTTAAGTTCGTGGCAAATTGAACAGCATCAACATCAGCTCTATTGAACTAATCATTGATTTATAGCATTATATTTGATTATACTGTTTATACGTAAACGTACTATATTGCAAAAATGAACCAATAAAACGAAGTAAAATGTATATTGCAATTTATTATATTTATTACATTTTTACATTATAGCATAAGTTATGGATACAGAATTGGATTGCCACTCTAACCGGGCCCATCGTGCTAGGATACAGAATTAATTATGTATTTATTACAAATAAGATATATTTACAATGACGTTTGATATTTATGAATTATAGAAGGTATTGTGTATTAAAGTAATATGTGTGAAATCAAACACTTAAATAATAAATTTGTCAAAAATAAAATAGATCCACTCACAATGTTTACAAAAACTAAAGTTCACTTTCAGAGTCTGATTCACCTAACCGTATGATAAATTCATTCACCTCATCATGAAGTCTATCACGTTCTATATATTCTTTTTCAATTCGTTTGACATGTTCACCATTGGCCTGCCACAGAACATTGTAAGCTGCTACTTTTCTTTTTACCATATTCCAAATTAATTTGATTGGATTTAAATCACAATGGTAAGGGAGTAATCTTAAAACAGTACCCACTTGGCAAAATAACATGACTATAACGTCGTCTAAATGTTATCTTGTAACGCGAAATGTTACAAAAATATATACAATGCACCACATGCAGTAACATTTCTACGACTGTTTAATGTCCGCCTAAGCGATGTTACGAAACAATATTTCCCAGTAATGTTAATACGATGTCTTCGAGTAACATTACTTTAACATGACGATTAATGTTGAAGTATAGCTCTTTCGTAACATTTCTCATATGTTAAAGAGAAATATTGATACAGTGTGGCAATTAAATGTTTCTATAAATATATCTACGCTAATGTTTCTATTAGGATCTTTTATTTACTCCAAAAGTTCTTGCTGCATTATACAAGAAACATGATGTTGAGGTTTATCGAGAGGTTATATTAATTGATATAAAACGGAATCTCAATCAGTCTTATTGAAATTCAATGTTAATATTATAATTTCATGTTACCCTCGATAGATCGGGCCACTCTGTTTATACGAATTTATCTTCACTTACTAAAATTACAATATTAACATTAAACATTAATGGCAGAAAAATATAATGGATAAGACATTTTTATAATATAACATTATAAGTCTTTCTTTGTAGTTATTTTTGCAGATACATTAAAATGGTCAATCATATATCATATAGTTCTATGTAAAAACTAAATAGTAATACTATGAATAATATTATAAATGGCTATTTAAGTAAACGAAATACATTAATAAATACTTTAAAAAGTAAAATGCTGCTTACAGAAGACAATAAAGCCATTTATTGATTGAAAAAAGTACATTAAATTCCATTTTAATAAACTTCAGTATTGGAAACAGATTATGGCTCACATAAATTAACATGAATAGAATCTAAACAAAAACTCACAACACATAAGAAAAACGCCCCGAATGCATTTTATTCCTTTGAACATTTTGCTGTTTTTTCTATCAAATCTTTGTTTGCATAACGAAACCATTCCATGATAGTTATTTCGTATTCTGTATCTGCGAGTACAATATTTCTTCTAATTCTCTCTGAAATTAAAAGAAAAAGACACCATCAAAAATAGAGATCAGAAAAGCTATTTTATTTATATGAAAATTGAGGATAAGCTGCATATTTTATATATAACACTGTTTATAATTATTGTAAACTTTGTATTTTATCAAGAATTACTATGAATTCTAAGAATGACATTACGTGACATTGCTCATCCTTATAGCACAACAGGTAGGTTTTACTATAACATATATAGGTTATGATATACATAATACATATCTGCCTTAAAGATCTTCGACGAATTTGAAAGGATCGACATACCTACTTTAGCATTATAGATAAAACTTACCTGATAATATTGATTCATTATTGACGGGAATTTTTTCTCATCAAAACTATTGCGACGCACAATCCCAAGATGGTCCTATCCACGCCCTGTCCAGTCACGATTACCGTATATTGTGAAAAAGGGGGTTCACAGGTTCACGCCAACTCGTGTATGCGCGGTACGAAAAAACTTGATGGCAAAGCGATACTAACTTTTACAAGTGCGCAGTGCGCAACCACAATCCCATTAACATGATTATTATAGGCTACAAAAAATGTTAAAAAATCTCATCATCATTATTTACTTTATAGAGAAAATTTGCTCCATTAGTTTTGTGTTTTCAAAATTCTAAATTTGCGGAAACATATCTTACACTTTATAAAATGTAAATTTTGTAAATATGGCAATGTTACAACTAAATATTACCTCAACATTTCTGACAACAAAGTCTTTGTTTTTGCAACATTGTTTTAAAATATTTTTTCCTGATTACATTGAAATGTTACTGTAATGGCCTGCAATATTTCTATCATTATTTAATGTTGCTGCAAAATTTCAGTAACATGTTTTTGTTTAACATCGCTGTCTAGTAAATAATGTAATATTACTGGGATATCTGCAACATTATTTGCCAAGTGGGTAGGTATCTATTTTTGGGCCGTTTAAAGCATATTTTAATGCTGCATGCGATACATGGATGTTAAAGAATCCTGGGGTTCCCTTCACAATCTACAATATTAGTGAAGCCATAGCGGAGGCATATGGAAAAGCATTCACACCTAATAATATTTTGTCAGGTTTTAGAAAAACAGGAATACACCCCTTTGATCCATCAGTATTTACTGATGCAGATTTTCTGTCTTCTGCTGTTACGGATCGGCCAGTAGATGTGCTCGTCGATGATCCTTCACAAGAAACTGTTCTAAATAATTTCGCAAGACATGATGTAGCACCGTCACATAGTCGCGACGTGACGCCTCCAAGAACATTACCGGAAGTGCGATCATCCATCCCTGTAGACTTAGTAGTTGATGGAACATTTATTACTCCTGAACAAATTAGGGGATACCGAAAAGCACAACCTAGAAAAACAAGTAAAAGAAACAATCGAAGGAAGGGACGAAGCACGGTTATAACAGATACATCAGAGATACGTCTATTAATCGAAAGAGAAACTCAGAAGAGCATAAGCAAAAAAAACCAAAGATAATCTTAAATTACTACAAGCCAAAGATAAACCTAATCAAAGAAAAAGAAAACAAGACCAGAAGAATGAACATAATTTCGATTCTACAAGTAAAGGTGAAGATATAGAATATGAAGAGTTTTCCCAGACTTGGAAACCTAAAAATATAGATGACGAAGAGGTACGCTACGGTTCAATTTCCCAAGAAAAAATTGTTTTAGTAGAGTTCCCGGGGTAAGTTTGTTATGTGGGAAGAATTTGAAGCTGTGAAGATAGCGATGAATTTAAAGTTTCTTATTCAAGAAAAAGTGGAAAATTGGATAATTGTGTTGTATTTCCAAATGTAGCTGATGAAGCTTCTATCACTAAAGGTGATATTTTCATGATCCTTCCTCAACCCCTTCCACAAAAAACAAAGAGGCAGGCTAACATTTTCAAGTTTCCCATGAACTTTCATGGTTTAAACATTCGTTAATTAGCATTAGGTATTGATTATTTTTGACGCATACAAAAATACATACTTACGTAGGTATAAGTTTTCTTTTTAATTATTAATAAACAGAGTTATTAAAAACAAAACTGGTTTATACAACGGCGTGCCTCACTTTAAACCAAGCATGTCTCAGATTGTACCACCCATGGTACTAGGTGAGTCGAATGTCATTAAAAATACATAAATTATTAATAATTTTGACGTTGACAATTTCGAAAATTTGTATTGTACATCCGTTAAAGAAAACATGCAACTTAATTCTTGGCATTACAGAATGAACATATTCCATTCAATTTCTTTTTTATGGCAAAAATTGTAAAAATTGTCTCACCTAGTACCACCATCCGGGGATGGTGGTAGTAGGTGAGACAGTGTACTAACAAGGGAACACCGGCGGGTATCCCCCTCCGATTTCGATGAAACTTAACAGATCGAAAGAGTACCTTAAAATAAGAGAACGTATTTTTTTTTTATCGGCGTATCGGCACGATTTTGGGGTACAGCCCTCTCCAAAGTTTGGACGATTTTTCAATTTTTGCAAATATTTCCTAAATTATAACAGATATTAAATTTTCTTCTTAACATAATTTACAGCATATTGCATGGCCCTAAGGGTGGCGTCGCCCGTATTCGCAAAAAGTTAATAACGGGGAACGGGGTACCCCGTACGCCCCATTTTTTTTACATTTTTTCTTTTCCTTATTCTTCAAAAAGAAGGCCGATTTTACATAGAATACGATGATGTATAACAACTTTAGAAAATTAATAATTGTAAAAATAGAAAAATAATAATAAAGCTTCAAAATTAATAAACTTGTCTATTGATATAAATCAGATGAACTATAATAGAAATAAGTTTTTATCCTTAACATAATTTTCAGCACAATACATGGTCTCAAGGTAGATATCTTCATAAAAAGCTAATAACGGGGGACGGGGTACCCCATACCCCTGCATTTTTTTTATAATAAGTTTATTCATTATTCATCAAAAAAAGATCGCTTTTACATAGAAAACAATGGTAATAAATTTGGAGGATTAATAATAAAAATAATTGTAATAATAATAATATAGTGCATTAACAACAATTATTTGTTATCGTTACTCCGCTGCTCTCCTTACTTAAATATTTCTTAATTTAGAATTGTATCTACTCGACAAGCAAACGTATTCAAGTACTCGTGGTATAAGAGTGGATACGTTGAGGAAAGACCTGGGCCCTTTAAAAATCCTGTAGAGTTTTCTTTTAACAAAGATGCGCAGTCTAGTAGTATTTGCAATAAACCAGCTATTGTGCGGTATTCATGGTGCAAACAAAATCTGTGTTTTAAACACTTTTACACAGACTATCACTACTGTAATATTTTACATAGCTTAATTACTGTATGTATATTAATCTTGTTGGCTATTGCAATACATATATACCAATAATCGCATTACAGTATGTCATGTATTTAAACATTTATAAGCATTATAATGTTTTTCTAATTCTGTTCTATTGTTTCCGAAATGTTATAATCGTTACAAACACATTAGTTATATTTATGCTCAATTGAATACTTACATTGTACACCTACATTGCACGAAAAACTTGAAATAAATTAAAAAATATATATGTATGTATTATTTAATCCTTCGTTCTGTGTAGCAAATTTGTTCACGCACTGAAGGATTATGGTATTCTAAGAATGAATAACATTTTATTAAGAAAATATATACAACGCAGTCACTAACTGCAGTTGATAAAACGATTTATATTGCTATCACCGATAAAAGTTTCGTATAGTATATAGTATAAGTTAGTAGACATAGAAAGGTTTGACCATAGCTTGTCGAGTAAATACAATTCTAAATTAAGAAATATTTAAGTAAGGAGAGCAGCGGGGTAACGATAACAAATAATTGTTGTTAATGTACTATATTATTATTATTACAATTATTTTTATTATTAATCCTCCAAATTTATTACCATTGTTTTCTATGTAAAAGCGATCTTTTTTTGATGAATAATGAATAAACTTATTATTAAGAAAATGCGGGGGTATGGGGTATCCCGTCCCCCGTTATTAGCTTTTTATGAAGATAGTTACCTTGAGACCACGTATTATGCTGGAAATTATGTTAGGGATAAAAACTTATTTCTGTTATAGTTCATTTAATTTATATCAATAGACAAGTTTATTAATTTTGAAGCTTTATTATTATTTTTCTATTTTTACAATTATTAATTTTCTAAACTTGTTATACATCGTCGTATTCTATATAAAATCGGCCTTCTTTTGATGAATAAGAAAAAGAAAAAATGTAAAAGAAATGGGGGGTACGGTGTACCCCATCCCCCGTTATTAACTTTTACGGACGACGTCACCCTTAGGGCCATGCAATATGCTGCAAATTATGTTAAGAAGAAAATTTAATATCTGTTATAATTTAGGAAATATTTGCATAAATTGAAAAATTATCCAAACTTTGGAGGGGGCTGTACCCCAAAATCGTGCGGATACGCCGATAAAAAAAAATACATACTACAGTACTAACTGAGACGAGAGGAGCTATATGTTGTCTCAGTTAGTACCAAAGTAAGTTTTTAGTTTCCCACTAGCAAATGAGTAAGTCCGTTCACTTTTATTCAATCAAATCTCTTTTCTAGATGCCTCGAAAGTTTAAAATACGAAAAATTGGTTTGGCTTTTGCGGATGTGATGTCCAGGGCAGTACAGTTGGTTTTAGAAGAAGGCCATTCAATTAGAATCGCAGCAGAACGAATGGATGTTTAGTATCAGACTCTCGCACGATATGCCATGAAAAAGCGTGAAAATCCAGATACTGAAATTAGTATGGAACCCAATTATAATCACAGACAGATTTTTTCTGATAAAGAAAAAAAAATTCTTGCTGATTACTTGCAGACCTGTAGCTCAATGGCTTATGGATTATCTACAAATGATACAAGAAGACTTGCTTATGAAGTTGCGATTCAAAATAACCTTGCTATTCCCAAATTCTGGACAGTTTCTAAAATGGCAGGAAAAGACTGACTACGAGCGTTCTTAAAAAGACGTAAAACTTTGAGCATAAGAAAACCACAAGCATGCAGTCTTTCACGTCTAACTTCATTTAATCGGCATAATGTAGGGGTATTCTTTGAAAACTTAAGAAGTTTATTGGAACGTTGTCCTAATGTAGCCAATCCAGCACGCATATATAACTTAGACGAAACAGGAACTACAACGATCCAGCACCCGAAAAAAATTATCGCCACCAAAGAGTAAAGCAAGTGAATCATTGCACAAGCGGAGAACGGGGTGAACTTGTAACGACATGTGCAATCGTTTCTGCTATAGGCACATACATACCACCTGTTTTGGTATTCCCGCGAAATTTTTTTAAGCCACACATGCTAAACCAAGCACCGCCAGAATCAATAGGTTTAGCAACTCCAAGTGAATGGATGAATTCTGAACTTTTTGAACAAGTATTAGAACATTATATACAGCATAGCAATAGTTCCAAAGATAACCCGAGTTTACTCATATATGACAATCACGAAAGCCACATTTCAATAAACATTGTCAACAAGGCACGAGAAGCTGGAGTACAAATTCTTACATTACCACCACATTGTAGTAACCGACTGCAGCCATTAGATGTACCTATGTCTATGAGCTATTGCACAGTTATTTATTTTGTACTCGGGAAGTGGTTTATTTCGTTTCACTATTTCTAGCAGTTCACATTTTAACATGGTAGGGTGATACGGCAGATTTTTTTAATGTAGCCACAACACAATTTCACTCTTTTGTTATGAAGCTATTGGTAATTTATTGCTTTATTAAGCAATATGGTAAGGTTTATCGTTTGTAGAGGAATCCTCGTTCTTTATGAACTTGGTTCGTACTATATAAAGCAAGACAAGGGAATTTTTGGTTTAGTCTCTATCGGAAGTTCAACTGAAAGTTAGCCGTGTTTTCCATTTGTGGCGTTTTACACTTGTGACTTTATGACCTTTGTTTGGCGATATGGATGATTATAAAAAGGAAATTATTAAACTACAGGCACTTTACGATGAAATACCAACCCGGGCGTTTCTGAAGATCTGAGTCAGAAGACAAGACATAATTAGCGAGCACAGATGTCAGCATTAGACACACACAAGCACACACAGACACGGAGCAAGAAGAACCAAATGAGGATGAAAACCAATCAGATACTTCTAGTACAACCTCCAGATCTCTGTATTTTTATGGAGGAGATGGAACCAAGTGGAAAAAGCATGCCCCAGGCCATCGAGTTCGAACAAGACAGCAAAATATCGTTACCCGATTGCCTGGTGTTCGTGCAGGTGCAAGAAACGCAAACACGCCAATTCAGTGTTGGATGCTCTTTTTTGAAGAAATTTTGGACACAGTTGTCGAAAATACCAATTTGTATATTAAAAAAATAGCACCAAGATACAAGAATAAATACGACGTTGTACTTACTAATAAAGTGGAAATGAAGGCGTTTATCGGTTTGCTGTATTTGGCCGGTTCTCAGCATGGAAGGTGAAAAAATTAAGCGAATTTTGGTCCGAGGAGGGCTTAGGGTACCAATTGTTTCCTCGTAGCTTAGTGAAGATTTATGTTTCTGATGAAGTGTATACCTTTCGATAATATCGATACAAGGGATGAACGCAAGAAGTTGGATAAACTTGCTGCCATTAGAGACATATTTGAAAAATTCAATGAACACTGTAACAAACATTGTAGTGTGGGTAAATATGTGACTCTAGATGAAATGTTGTTAGGATTTCGTGGAAGATGTGGCTTTCCTGTCTACATTCCAAATAAACCGAACAAATATGGGATCAAAGTGTTTTCTACAGTGGATGCAAAAACATTTTACACGTCGCATTTGGAGATCTATGCTGGAAGCCAACCTGAAGGTCTCTTTCAGGCAATTCTGTAACAGCTATCATTCTAAGAATGACGACTTCATTTTTTGCATTCCATGCCGGTATGACGCTTACTTCATATGTGCCAAAAAAGACAATGAATGTATTACTTGTATCGTCAATGCACTACGATGACAAAATAGACGAAAATACTGGTGACAATAAAAAACCAGAGTTGCTAGCATTCTGCAATTCCACAAAAAGCGGTGTCGATGTAGTGGACAGGATGGTTACATCTTATAATGTACCCCGAAACACAAGAAGATGGCCATTGCTGGTTGTTTTGGTCATGCTCAACGTAATCAACGCATTCATAATAAATAAAACAAACAATCCAGATGGAAAATTTTCAAAAGGCAGATAACTATTTTTGGAAAATTTGGGGAAAGATTTAGTGATAGAAAACATGAAACTACGAGCGAATATGCCAAATCTACCACGGAATGTAAAGCTATCAGCGGCTAAATTCTCAGGTGTCTCGGTCACAGAAGAGCCCCGACCGACGACTTCAACTGCTCGAAAAAGGTGCAAATTCTGCAACGACCGAAAATTAAGATATTCGTGCAAGTTTGTGGTTCCTGTATTTGTTTGGAACATACAATACAAGCAATATTTGATTAACGAGATTTTCCATTCAATATTTTGTGTGTCAAATTTATGTACACTCATTTTATATTTTTTTTGTTACACTTATTCAGCCATATACAGTGAAATCTCCTTTGAACGGACACCAACGGGACCAACTGAAGATGTCCGTTCAGGAGGGGTGTCCGCAGAAAAGAAATATGTAATAGATACAACAAAAATCGTGTTTTAACGAAAAATGAATATATTAAAGAAGCTGGGACATTTAAATCGTATATGTATATAAATGTTTTTTTAAAATAAATTAGAAACTTTAAACTTAAGAAAAAAAAGTTTATTTCTTTTAGATATATACAAAGTATAATATAATATGTACATAGATACACATATGTAGTATGTAATACAAAACAGTGAAATGAATAGTCACTTTAAGGACGCACAAATTCATATATTGTTGTTTGTCTTCTCTTTTTCTTTAAAATGGCGTCTTGAAATCGTATTTCTAATTTAGAAAGAAGCTCCAAAGGCTCTGTATCTCCGTGATTTTCGACAAAACTTTTGAGCTGCTTGGTCAGGGTAATAGCTTTATCATAATTTGGGATAGCTTCTGTTGGCACTGGAACCTCATCGACATCAGAATCTCCAGAAAGTTCTTGTATTTCAACTGGATTTGTAATTTCTTGTTCTGAATCTGGATCTTCAACATATAAATCTTCATCTACGTTCAAAAAATCATTAAGGTTTTCATTATCCGTCATTTTCAATAAATTCTTATTTCTGAGGATATCTGAAAGTACACTAAGAGGCAAATCATCTTCTAGGCCAGATATATCAGCCTCAGTTAACTGGTTTTCACTTTGCATATTTGCATGATTAAATCCTGCTTTGCGGAAGCAATTTTGAACTGTCTCTTTGGTTACTTGGTCTCAAACGGTTTTTGCCAAATAAACTGCATCCAGTGGTGTAATTTTCTTTATTAACTCAAAAGTTGTACCAGCAGTTTCAATGTTTACTAGCAGATGTTTGAGTATTAGACTTCGGTAAGAAGTTTTAAAATTCTTTATAATCCCCTGGTCAAGTGGTTGACAAGCTGATGTACAATTAGGGGGTAAAAATAATATTTTTATATTATTTAAGCGAACGTCTTTGGGATGAGATCCCGCATTGTCTAAAAATAACAAAATGTTTCTTTTTTCTTTAGCCATTTTCCAATCTAGTCTTGCAACCACTCTGTCATAATTTGTCCTGTCATCCAAGCTTTCTTATTGTATTTCCAAGTTACAGGCAGGTTATTTATGTTAATGATTTTAAAGCTCTGGTTAGCTGTCTTACCAATGATTAGGAGTTTTTCTTTTTCACCCGCATATTTGCACAATGCAAAATTGTAAACCTCTCTTTGGATACTACCCCAAATACATTTTCCTTCTTTAATGTGAGCGTTTTGTCGGGTAGAGCCCTAAAATACAGGCCTGTCTCGTCGGCATTGTAGATGTCTCTCGGTGAATATTCCTTAATCAAAGAAGCACATTTTTTTTAAAAACGATGAAACATCTTCAGCATTAACCGAAGTTCCTTCTCCCGAAATCGCTTTAAAACTTATATTGTGACGGATTCTAAATTTATTGAGCCAACCAGAAGAAGCACTGAATGTAGAATGTCCCAAAGAAGGGGCTATTTCTCTTGCTTTACATCGTATTAGCGGACCTAAAAAAAAAATTAAGTTCTTTGCGTTTTTGTCACGACAAACCTATTGGTAATCCCACTCTTTTTATCTACATACATATTTTAGAATTTAATATGAAAAGAAAATCAACGCATTAATACAAGAAAACTTTATCTAAAAACATCATATGCATACCTGTTAAAGGAATCCCCTTATGGCGAGCTGCTGTAAACCAATCATAACACAATTTGTCAATTTTAGCACCATCACCCATCAAAAAGTTTCTTTTTTTCATTCAAATTGCTGTTTGACATCCATTTGTTTAGAAGGATTTCTTTATGTTTAATTATATCTGCAGCTTGTGTGTTTCCAATATTAAAACGCTTGGATAAGTTCCTTACACTTAATTTCTCTTTATTGTAAACTTCAACAGTCTCAATTTTTTGTTTAAGCGCGAGAATTTTTCTATTTGGAGCCATTTCTACAATGAATGTGTCGCCCACTGTGTCTTTTCCGCATAGACGTCAGACTAATATTGAATGCAGATTCAATCGAAAGCGTGCACCCAACGAATAAGAACGGTAAATCCCCAATCAACTTGGGGAAGTCCCTAATTCACGTCAGGCAGAAATGCGCGACATAGGCTGCGTTTGTACCGAAAGATTAAAGTCGGTAAATCTCGGGCTTACTCGGGGAAGTCCCAGCGAAATTGGCGCGCGGTGCGATTGAGAAATGCAATAGCAATACTCTCGATAAAAAAATAAGATAAGGCGTTTCTTTTTATTTTATTTTTTGTCCGGTTAAAAGAACATTTTCTCGTGTCCGCGTACGTTCAAGAGAATGTCCGTCCGAGAAAGAGTTAATACAATGGAAATGGAAGGAATGGAGGTGTCCGTGTAAGAGGGGTGTCCGCGAAGGGGAATTTCACTGTACTTCCAAGTTAATGTTTTTTCACAACTATTTTTATTCTTAGCAGTGCAAAATAGACCAGGTTAACAAACGCATACCTGAAACTGGGCATATATTAATGTATTAGGGGAAAAAATAAAACGCAGTTGAGGTGTGAGAGACCCAACACGGTGTGATTCTGAATCCACCCGTCAACCGCAGGATTAATGCAGGTACAGTTTTCGTTACCATATACAAAGAAATATTTTTGTTTCGCAATGCATACCTGGAACTTTAAAGTATATTTAAATATTATTGACACCTATAATTAAGTAGATTACCTATCAGCATCATCCAAAACAGTATTGTAAGATTTTTTGCTAGACCCTGACATTTCAATGATTGCCTCCGACGTTGCTATGCCGAATCAATGCGTGGAATGGTATTTTTTGATTTACCTGTCATAGCGACAACTCGGTTAATAACTTGACCAACAGGAAATAAATATGATCCTGCTGTAGTTAGGATGCATCACAATGTTTTATAATATTCTGGAGATGAATTAAGACTTCGTACTTCGTGGAATTCGTCTTACAATTAGTGGTATAACTGAAATTTATATATTGAGCACACACGTAAGAAATAAGGTTATACATTTCTCACCGCCACACTATCGTTGAATGACCGTGATAGCTTTCACAAAAGCTGTTATTTAATATAAAAAAACTGGGAAAAATGGTTAAAACGAAGAAAATGAGATGAATAACAATTAAATAGCTAAAAACGCAAACAAACAACCAGTAAACAAATGAGACGGGACTGTACTTGGTTGTCAAACATTAAAAACCACTTTTTTGCGCGGGTGAGTGGGGTAAAGAGATTAACAAATTAGTTCGCACATTTTCCGCGTCTCAAGTCTATTTGGTCGCACTATACATACATTCAAGATTTCCACTGTATGTTTATTAACCAATAAAATATTAACCGGGCAGTTCTTTATAAAAATCGCAATAGTATTCATGCTGAGAGCTTTATTTTTATTAATTTCGTTTTGATTACGCTAGCCTACAAAAAAAAAAAACTTCCTTCCTTCACAAGAACAAAAATAATTGAATCTGGAATTTTTCTTTCATGCAGAATTCGAATTATCAGGGAAGATTTTGTTGTAGTTCTCGTTTGAAGTCCATATTCGGAACAATGTAGCCTAAAATGGTTGATTGGAACCCACGTGTTCCCGAAACAATTGTCGCGAATTAATAAATCTTGTGTAGCGCGGAGTGATTGGATATTTTACTATGTTACAGTTTTTGTGGAGTCGTACCGAATTATGATTCTATACCTGATTAAGGTGTCTTAAAGTAGGTATTGCCATCAGCGCCGCAGTCGTGAATACGTTTGTAAGCTAAATACTATATTATTTCATGCGCACGTATTAATATATTACAATAATTATATAATTAATAAATAATATGCTCTGTCTTTTTTTTCTTTTATTATTTGTTGATGGATCCGACCCTATTCCTACACACTAGTTTGCACAAATATTTAAATCCAAGCAGTTTATGGATGTCAACATCGTTAAACAACGCTTTACATTAGATAATGGCGTAAAAAATTCAGATGTTATACCTATTAATATAGGAGCACTCTGCAATTTATATGTAGTTTTGAATTTGCATTTTACAGTGGTCAGATACCTCAGAATCAATTAGATTACTATTTTTTTGATACAAGAACTTCAGAATTTGTATGTGGTACTAATGGGTATGCTTTTTTAATTATTCTTTTGCCATTGTTCATGTATTTAGGTTAAAATTTAACAATTGTAGATAGGCACCTGTTTATTTAGCTGAATTTTTCTCAGTGTAGTAAATGCATTGTTACGTAATGCAGTGAAAAATGTTTTTATTTTCTTATGTTCTTAAGAAATTCGTGCACATCAATGGCTAACATATACACTGAGAAAAATATCCTTTTCATTTAAAAGGGATTGCATTAAACCAAAAGTTTTTGCGTTTTCTATATGAAAATTCAATTAATATATTTTTCGTTGAAACAGTTTATTCTTTTAAATGAAAGATATTGATAGTTGATTCAAGTCCTCTTTATTTTGAACTTGAAAACTATGCAGATTGGCAGAAAACCGTAAGCATTTTGATTCAAGAGGTTTTTCCTTTTCTTATAACATTTATTAATTTTAGACTTAAGCATAAACACAACAAAATGCCGTGATCATTTTTAATCGAAATAAAAATGAATTATCTCCAAAATCCCATGCTCTAAGGAGGAATTTGCTGTTAGAGTGTTGTAAATCCTAGTAGTATCGGAAATTGGTCGCAGTGACCATCCTAGTACTCTAGTGTTGTTAAAAGAAACTGTACTATATGCGGAGAAAACTCCTATACGAAAATAAAATGCGATATTTATTTTTACTTCCATGTAAATATTTAGTTAAATTAATAAATACTGCGCTAGCTTCAAATAAATCTACTAACTAAATTATTTGTTTGATTGAGTACAGGAATATTTTTAATATTCCCTAAATCAAGTAATAATTTAGTAACTGCAATCAAATGCATGAAAAATGGTTGAAAACAAGATCGTTTTCCCGTGTGTAACACTTTTAAAACCTTCAAACACTATATATTGCTGTAAAGTTCCTTGGCTATAAGTTATAAAACTTTTCATTCCTCAGTGTAGCCTTTCCAACTTACAACAAAGTTTTTGAATTTTTGGGAAATATCTCGCCTTTCATAATCTAGTGTATTCTACAAATGTTCATTTAATAACCTAACTGATGTTCTATTAATGCTGCAAGCGTCTTATTTGGAATAGTCATTTGGTTTTACATCTTTGTGAATCAATTTCCTATAATTCTTTTTTTTCTATTTTTATAAAGACTTACTTTTTGTCTATCTTATGAAGGCATTCCCGCTGGTTTAAGTAGTAACATCTGACACCATATTGTGATAATTAACTTTGAGTATATTATTATCTTTAACTATACCAAGACCATTGACTATATATAAGCAGACTGATTAAGCTTATGGGAAAAATGTTGCGCTTAAAAGTGGCCCTTTGGATGGCAAATCCAGATGTCACTAGTGTTTCTACATCCAAAACTGGCGGGGGAAGCGAATTGCCTATCTTAGCTCCGAACCGTGTTTACAGGTGATGAGTTGAGCAACACACATGAGTAGAGGGCATTTAGTTCACAGATAGCGCGGTAGCATATAACATAAAATGATTTTTTTTTGGATTTAGCCCGTATTAATGGTAGTTTGTTGCCACGTGAAAGGCATGGCAAGCAATAAAAGCCAATATTTAAATTGTGGGAAAAACAAACGCAATAATGAAAAGTTGCGTACGTTTGCATTTCCTATAATGTAAAGTGTAAGTGTAAAAGTCATAAATAAAAGTAAACAATCACAGGTGTGTAAAAAATGTTAAGGGGATTAGTGAGGCGCAAGTGTAGATCGCAAAGCTGCCGGATGTTTACCTAACAAGCAATTTAAATTCGTAAAATTATTTTACTTCAAAATTGCGCTGCATTTTGTATGCTAGTCGAACTATGTAAAATGATATGCCATTTATATTTTTTAGGTTTTCAGTTATAGCAAACAAAAAAAAATGTTTTTACGATTTAAAATTTTCGTATATACAGGTGTGATTCTTGTAAATAGCATTTTTGAAAAATAATTTTTAATTATCTGAGGTTTATAATGAAATTGATATGACACTTTTTTATGCTATAGGGAAGTATATATGTGATGGGTTTGCAATTTTTTGCTGATTATTAACCCCATTTTTATGTTTAAATTCGCGATTTAAATATTTTTTTTTATTTTATATTTCTGTTTTCTATGTAGAAAATCATTTTTTTCAAACTTTATAAACGCAGTATATATTTTTTTGTTTCTTACCTGTACAAAAATTAGTATATGATCAATTATTCTTAGTAACTTCAACATTGAAACAGGAAATTATCATTGGTTTTGTATTAGATTACTAGTTATGTTGAAGTCTTTTTGTTACTAAAGTTACTAAAAATAATTGTTGGAAATTTAAATTTTGCCAAGAGGGTTATTTATAATATATGTAAGTATTAAAAGTGAGAATATTGCAAAACCAGCACTTTAATAGCTAATTTCTTATTCAGTTGAAGGAGCAAGCTTATGCAGAAATCCTCATAAGAATAATAAAAGCTACAAAATTTTTGTAACAATAATATTACAAAAACAGTTTTAATGTATTATAGGTTTTTTTTTGTTAATGTTTTTAAATTTAATATTAAGCCGAAGCTTAAAATTTTAAAATCAAAACATGTAATCCAGCTTTTATGTAGAAATTGCAAAAAGAAAGACAGGAACATAAATAGATTGCAAAAACCTTGTACATATTATGTGGTTTCGGTGACGGCGCGGCATGTTCTTTAGATGATAAGAAAATACCGGCAATAAAGTAAAATAAACAGGAAAATATCCACCCAAAAAAAAATCTAGTAATACAAAGGCCTATTGAATCGATATCGTTAAGAGAACATATGGTGGAATTTTTACAATATTATTTGCAGAAAACGTTTCTAATCCTCCAACAGGATTATAATATGCTATAAATTATTATTGTTACCTGCAGAAAATATAGAATTCTAAGCAGATGTTACCAGAAAAATAAAAGAAGTTTTACACGCTTTATTAGTACAAATGTCTCATTATGTACAACTCATATGTAGGTGATGAATTATGAAAGAATACTTCTATTGGCATAATACCCGTAATGCTCTGCGTACTGCATATCATATGTATATTATATAGTGATATTTGTATATTATTCGATTTCATCATTACAATACCAAAGAAGAAACGATTACATTGAGAGGTTATTTTGTTCTGACCAACTACTCATTACTTAACGACAATCGGTCTTTGCTTTGAATCGTAATCCAGTGTTCGTATGTATCTTGATTGATAATTCCCGTCGCCGACGAGTAAGGTTTGTTCGCTGGTGCTACACTTTCCACACTGACTCCTACTTAAAATAGGATAAAAGATTTACTCTTTATGCATCTGAGAAAGAGACAATATGCACCAGTGTAATTGGTGTAACATCAACGAACAAACCTGTAGAATTCCCGTTTTGATATTGCAGTTCCTGATTTTTTAGGCGGTAAATACAAATTTATTAACTTTTTGTCAATAAATTAAAATAAATGCACGATACAATAACAAATTAATTAAACTAAAGCAAATAAATAAAAAAATCATCAATAAATTCAATAAATTCAATAATTCCTTCTGAAACAAAGGTTTTTTCCTCTAACTTTCAAAATTCTCTCTAAAAAGAGATTTTCTCTCATATACGAGCACTGTAGTAATCGTAGGTTTGAAAAGTTGAATTTTAACAGTCATATTATTAATCGTAATTACATGAGTAGTATTTATTATTATAACACTTATCAAACTATTGTATGTATTATAACTACATTTGAAAATCGAAATGGATTTTTATACGGATATTCACCCACAATAAAAGATACCTATACCCTACTTGGTTTGGTAAATTTATTCCTAGATAGCGCTGACCCACACTTTTATCCGAGAACTATCGAACTGCATTATATGGTAATTTATGGATATTATCGACATCTATCGACAATTTTTAGAGCTATTTCGCTTTTATATGGACTTGATCAGTCTACTTATATATAGTCACTGACCAAGACTATTACCAATGAGATGTACTCTCCATTTCTATATTTTTTTTATATATCAATGTTTAAACGTCGTCTAACAATTTCTGTCTGAGTATAACGACATCTATATATTATTTATATAATTAACATATGCCTTTTACAGTCACACAACGTTTAAAATAATTATTATTATAAAACGTACACCAAACCGCAACGTCAAATGAGGTTAACAAATTGGGTGGAAATGTCAAAAGGGTGTCCATAAACAAAACACAAAATATGCGTGCAAGTATCAGTGGTGGCTCGTGAGTTATGAAAGAGAATAGGCACAAAATAAAAATAGATAAATAAATTAAATTCAAAAGTGTACTTCCTAATTCTTTCATTAATATACTATAGGATCAAATTGTTTTGGCTACTAGTTTCGTCATTAATTGTCTTCCTCAGTAAAATTAATGTTTTTACAATCTGTTAACTTGCAACATGTAGTGCTGTTTGCCTATAAGTTCAGGTGCGAAGTGCGTATCTTAAGGTGCATCCACACGCTCGGAGTTCGGCGAACTCCGAATGTTCGGCAACTACCGAATCGTGTGGACGCGACCGTCCACACGATTCGGGGTTTGCCGAACTCCGAGCAGATACAGGAAAATGCCGAACGTTCGGTGTGAGAGTTTAGCGTGGTAGCATTGAGTAATTGCATGAATTAGGTTGGTGTTGGTACAGAAATTATGACTGGTTATGAACCATTGCTGTCGCTGCATAAGTGAAACTCTTTTTTGGTTTCGCGGGAAACCCGGCAAATCATAAATATTTGAAGTTCTGTCATTTTGGTTGAGCATGACAGAAACTCAATATGAATCACGGACACCAGTAATTCATCTTTAGGTTATGAAAATATTGACAACTACAATTACTTATGCTATTATTTAATTTCTGTTATTTTCCAAGTTTACGATGATGAATGTATGGGTAATTGCGTATACAATGGCGAACAAACTCGAACAAAAAAAGTAGTTTTATTGACCTTCTATAATTGTTATGCCCAACGTGATTGTTATCATTGAAACGTTCGTTGTAAGAATTATAGGTTAATCAAAAAAATATTTTTTGCTCAAATTTGTTGTTATCTACGAGTATCATACACCTGTATGAATAATATTTACAATGAGCGAATATGTTTGCACAAACACGGTCCACCGGGGATGTATGATGGATTCTTTATCGCTTCAAATTGAGGGCCGTGAGGAAAGAGGGTGGTTTCTTTTAAATGATTATATATTAATAATTATCATCTAATTTTTAATTTATTTGCCTCTTTATAGACAAAAAATCATATACGCATCACATACCACATCATCACATAACAATATACATTTCGACCCTCTTTAGTAAAATTTAAGAAATTTGATGAATTATGAAAAGAGTGCTGGTAAGCTTTTTAATATTTAGGATAACATTGCAATTATTGAATTACTTTATCTACACATTAGTTTTAAAGATTATTTTTTATAAAACTTAAGATCTTTAATTTACTTGAAATGCATCAATTTAATGTAATAATGAATACTAAAATTACACTCATATCAATGTCAAAAAAAATGTTGAATTGTTTATTATCTTTGGCAAAGCTGTTTCAGCATACGACATAGTAGTTTCAGTAAATAAATTTGTATCTGTCACCCGCTGTCATATGTAACAGTTATTAAAAACTGTAGGTACAATAGTAAGAGACGAGCTCACTAGACAGCTGTCAACAGCTTTCCCTCTCACTCTAAATACCTTCCCGAATGTGTGGACGGGTGCACGAACTCCGTCTAGCCGAACATTCGTACACGTTGACGTGCGCCATTTTCCAATGCAGATCCGGAATAGGCAAACAGTTTGCCGACTAGTTCGCCGAACTCCGAACTGCCCGTCTACACGACTAGGAGTTCGCCAAACTAGTGCTCGGAGTTCGGCGAACTCCGAGCGTGTGGACGCACCTTTAGCAACATAAAACACGCCCTTTTCCTAATATAAGTCCGAATACCTATTTTGAGGATGCAAGTTTTTCTGTTCCAACGACGACAGATATACAGTGTGTATAACAAAACCAGAATTTTTATCAATTGATCAAGAACCGTTAAAAAGTAAATAAATAAATAAAAAACAATTATGCGAGGTTGTTTTATATTATTACCCGTATTACCATGTTATGAATTTCTTCGTAACTTCATTTGTTGAGTTATTATAGAAACAATTTATTTTTTGAATGAGACCCCAGATGCTGTTTTTCTTTTCTGGAGAAATAATATTTTTATGCATTTAATAATATTTTGTATTTTGATAACGCCAAATTTAGAAACAGAAAAATTTGAAAACCAGAAAATCTTTCAAGATGTTGTGCGAAGACAATATTCGTCAACCATCAATAGATTGATTTTGTTAAAAATCAGGAAATTACCCCCATTACCTATTAGTACTTAAAACCTGAAGCAAAATTAAAAATAATACCTTATTCAGTTGCAACATCTAATTGTTAATTTAGGGAAAATCATATTTCTACTTTCCCGATTGTACGTGATAAATGAGCCTTGACTGGTGTTTATAAATGATTAAGATCAAGGTCAAATTAAACGCGCGAAATTTGAAATTTAAGTTGGTAGTAAAATAAGTTAACCTTAACCCTTGTTACGAACAAGTGATTCCATGCACGAGTCATTGTAATACGAGATTCTTGATATACTATTGAGATTGTTTGATATGTTGAATCTATCCCGCTAAAGGAAATTTTCATATATTACAACATTTATGCCGCTCATTATACGGGATGTCCCACCGAATTGGGTCATCTATTTAAGAAAAATATTTTCAGCCTTCATTCATTCATTCATTAAAGTTAGGGTGGGCACTTAATGTCCGGGCACTCGAGCTAGGTGCTCATTGTACCATCCCTATTAAGGTAAAGTCAGGTAAGTGTGTAGTAAAATTGCACAGTGCGAAGAAAATGTAACACTGTTCACGTAATAAGACATTTTGATAAATTTTACACATAGAAGTACGTAATATATGTTCAGTTGAAAGCCTTCAATAGATACACCTATTTATAATTATCAACGGTTTACTAGAAAAAAAAAAGAAATTTTAAACACTGTCAATACTACACACTTACCCAGCAAAATGGGTCAAATGTGTAATCGTTCCGCATTTTATATATTAATAGCATTATCCTTTAGTTCGGCCAAGAGTATAATACTAAACTGGTGCCTGTTTATGATATATTCACAAGATATTCAAGTTATTACACGTTAGGAGATGCGAACTTTTGTTTGTAAAACTAGTATTAAGTTTAGTACATTAATATTATAACAAGAGGATGTCCGTATTTCAATTTTAAAAATACCTAAATATAAGCAAACTACACACTTACCTGACTTTACTTTAATCCTCTTATTTCCACTCGAGCAGCTTGGTGTTCTCTATAGAGCCCAGTATCTTGCCCAGTGGAAACTTGAGAACCTTCGACGGCTCCAATATATCTCTCCCGAAATATTTCTGCCTGAGTACCTTCAGTTCCTCACATGTGCAGATTACATGTAAACTCGTTTCCTCCTATAGTTCGCATCTTCTACACCACGGTTCGCTTACCCGGCCCGTGTTGTACAGATGCTTTTTCAGGGGACAGTGTCCAGTTACCAACCCACTAATGATTTTAACTTCTTTCTTACTGCGCCTGAGTAGGTTATCAGAGAAACTAACATTCTCATCCCCTATCAGCGCTTTGGTATAGAGTTGACCTTCAATCGACCTCCATTTCTTTGTACTTTCTTTATCTAACCAAATCCACATCTCCCTCCTTGCGGAATCCTTAGTAATCCCACATACGGGCTCTGGGCCCATGAAGTGTCTCTTAGAGCCCTCCTTGGCTAGTTCGTCGGCTATCACATTGCCCTTTAAATCCTCATGTCCCGGCACCCCTAATCAGAGACACCGTGTAGTCTCGTGCCAGTGCATTGAGGGATTGTTTGCAGTCCCTAACTAGTTTTGACCTAGTTACAGGGTTCGAGACTGCCTTACTGACAGCCTGGCTGTCAGTCATTATATTAATTTTCCTCCTCATGTAGCCCCCGTTTGCAATCATTTCTACACTGGCTGCAAGGTCGAATACTTCTGCCTGGAGAGAGACCGTTGTATGTTTCCCCAGGCTTATGGATATCCTTTGATTAGGACTGGGTCCACAAATACCAGCTCCTGTGCGCTGGCTGGATTTGGATCCGTCCGTGAACCAGTTATCATTAGCAGTGATCTCACTACGTGCCTGGTCTCTGTTCGGTATGGAGATTTTCACCTTTTCAGTGAAGATAATTTCGGGTGCCATCCTGTCCGTGGACATTTGCAGCAATGGCCCGTCCAGCATCGTGCCCGTAGTATAAGTGTGCCCTCCCACATTGAAGTTGGGATGCCACAGGTTGTTGGCTTTCAGTCTAAGGATCGCATTCATTGCCTCCGCTCTCACATAAAGCCCCAGCGGGGGAGGCCCACAATGGTCTCTCAAAGAGGCGGTCCCTGTGCTGTTAATTGCACCAGTGATACCCAGCAATGCCTGTCTCTGGACAGCGGTTAGCAGCTTCACTGCGGAAGACACTTCTGTCTCTTCCACGAGACTACTGCCCGTATGTTACTGCTGGTCTTATCACGGCAGTATATAGCCAATGGATCACCCTCGGCTTTAATCCCCAGGTTTTGCCAGCAACTCTCCTACAGCACCAGAATAGTTGCGTAGCCCTGGTCGTTGTTTTGACTAAGTGATTTTTCCAGCTCAGTTTCGCATTGAGGGTAACACCTAGATACTTTACTTCCTTGGTTAATTGTAACTCCTGTCCAAACAGTCTAACGCCGCCTCGATCATTGAGTTTCCTCATGTTGGTAAAGGCAACCAACTTTGTTTTTTGTGGATTAACTGGGAGTCCTTGTGAAAGGCACCATTCCTCCACCATTCGCAGTGCATTACGCATGATGTATAATATATGTATTTGTTTTCGAAAAAAACAAAATTGTGTATTAGTGTAGAAATTGTTGTTTTAAAATTCAAAACCTATCATTTTATTTTAGATAATTTATAAGTAAATAATCGGAAGCGCAATGCATCTAGATTGCTCTGCATACAAGATTTTTTTATAAGAATAATATTTCCAGAATGTACCGACTAATTATAACGGTAATGCAGAGAAAATTTTATTGTAATATGCATTTTTCCCCTTGTTCGATATAGAGCATAATGACAATTAAATTTGTTCTAACAATTTTAGTCCTATATCCCATATCTATTTTTCATATATATGAAGCAATCCGCTTTGTAAGACTTCGTGATTACTAATTATTAGTAATTTATTCGCAGAGGAATCACACACTAGTCAGAGACAATCATATACTGTGAAGTCGGTCAGAGGATTGTTTCGGATTTCTTTGAGTCATTCGAATCGCGTCTGACTAGTTTGTGATTCCTCTGCAAACACAGCTAATACTACATAATAGTTCATTGAAATTATAGAATAATGTATACCTATACAATAAAGGTCTTAAAGCTAACAGCAAGTAAAAATGCAATGGCTAATTAATTTATTTAATTAACAGGTACCGAAAATGCCGGAAACAGGAAATACTGCTCAAAAGAAGCTAAATCCCAGCAAGACCGCAACCCCAGATGCAGGGCTAAATACGAAATCACGGTTGCTACATTAGTTGCTGCCATTCTATCAAATAACGACAAAATAGAAAATTATCACGTGTTCACTAATTTAAAGGAAGCATATCCATTCGATGATGTTGTGGTCAAAGTATTTTTCAAAGGAGAAAATACTCCCTACGCGTTTGCCATGCAATTAAAGCACATTGGTAAAGGCGAAACGCTTGATGTGGAAAAGTATCTGAAGGGTTATAATAAAATATCCAATGCCGGAGGATTTAATACTATAGGAAACATTGATATTACCAATATCCACTTTTGTTACTTTTGCATTAATAAAGTGAAAACGGCAAATTCTTACACACTACATCAGCACCATACCCCGGGTGATTCGTGGAGATCGGCGCTTTCCTTTCCAAATTGCCATAAGTTGGCGTTGAGCACGGGTAACACGGAAACAAATAAAGAGTTCTTGAACAATTTCCATTTGTACTTATACCAACCCGATAATAATAAAATCAAAGAAAATATAAAAACCCTTTGCAAAATAAAAGATTTAAGCGGTATTTTGAATTTTATTGATAGATATTTTGAGAAAGACGTATTGTGGAAAAGGGGACTGCAAAAAGAAGTGTTCGAAACGGAATTATTAAGAATCCGTCTCTCAGATGACATACTACCCCGACAGATATTATTCAACTTCATGACTCGCAAAGTGCAGTGTGGCATAAACTGACATTACTACACAATGTCACAATCGTCAAGGCTGAAACAAACATTGAAAAGAGTTTATACGGATCTTGCGCACAAGCACTGAATCGCCTCTTCAATAATAGCTTTAACTGGGACACTTACAAAACAATTCCTTTGGATTCCCGTATCGTCGAGGAGTTTAAAAGCTTTTTGCACTAAGCACTTCAGATAGAGTTAGGCACTGGATTGAGCCACCCGCTACACTAAAATCACTAATTATTGAGTTATGGAAATGTGGCGAGGTACCTCTTATATTGAGAAGCGATGACTATCTACCTGTGTTGAAGGATTACGCACATTTAAGAAGGAGTTATATTATAGTAACGGAAAATGTAGCTACTAAACGGGAAGAATGTGAAAGCTGCGAGCTAAGTGTTTTTACGCACGTAAGCGACATTAAATGCTTAGATGTAAGAGATGAACTTTTAAACGCCATTTTATATCGCTGCAAGGAAGGAAACCCATTACGCTTCAGAGTATTATAGCTCGCCATCAGGAATTGGTTGAAACGTTATCATGTTTCGACATAATACACTTAATGAAATCCAGAACGGCGTATCTGAGTACGGAATGTTTAGATGGCGACCACAATCTGTTATTCTTAATAGGAGATCGAAAATCTACCGCAGAATATGATATAAATAGCATTAATAGCGTAGGAAGTAATATTGCAATTCGGTGTCGGCCAGAAGACATACCCAAATATCTTAAACAAATACAGGAGAATCTAAACTTCCAAAATTATGAAATCTATCACTGTGTCGCATCATCGGGATATGAAAATTTTAGTGTACTGGAAGGGAACAAATCACTGCTACGAGACTTCTTTGTGGACCAAGATGGAGAAGGTGTCTACGTTCTAGAGAATGGAGCAATACCAATTGTTGATCCACTTTAAAGAATATTCAACAAGATATATGCCTAGATCTTTGTGCAATGCTCTTGTATCCAAATCTCTATTTGATTCGGAAACTAAAGGTATTTGTTTTTTCTCTGGAAATTTTAATTACTTCTTGTTAGAAGAAAATATACGAAAATATTTGATGGAGGCGCCTGAAGATATAAGCTTAGATAACAAAAAAACTACGTTTCTTAAAGTGAAAGACAAAGATGTAGACAAATGTTGGCAAAAAGCATCTTGTTTGAGGTGTCCGTTACTCCATATTCGTGTTGAGGGCACAGATATGTACTTATGTAGATACAAGGATTGGCAGGTTTAAGTGAACATATGTCATACAATGGGCGGAAAATATCAGAAAACAATATCTTAACAGAAGTAACAGACGGAATAACTATTTTAACAGGCGAACCAGGCATAGGGAAGTCGTCGTTGCTTCAATCAATATTCAAAAACCACGCCCTGGAAAAGTATATTTTGTTCTACAATTTGGTTGACTACGGTCGCTTCTTAGAAAAAGAGAAATTGGTACCGACTAATATTGCGTTAGATTTCTTGTTGGAACAGTCAATGAATAAACGTTATAAGAAGTTTCTATCCGGTTTATTGAAGAAAAAAGATAGAATATTGATACTTCTAGATTCATTCGACGAGGTATTGCCTACTTACAAAGAAAATGTTTTACATTTTATAAAAAATTTAGCTGCTAGCAATGTACAAATCATTATTGCTTCTAGAACAATTGCAAATTATATACTCGTAGACAGTTTTGAGACTACGATTTTAAAAGTAGACTTCTTGAGAGCGGATGACTGCAGAGAATACGTTAAAAATTTCAGTCTTAATGAAAATATACTAACCTCTGTCCCAAATGAATTCTTACAAAATCCTTTATATCTAAACCTTTTGAAGACAATTTCTCAAAGTAAAGTTAATTTGGAACACTCCAATAGATTAAGTTTATTCAAAACCGTCATAGAAATAAAGATGGAACAATATTTCCAAAGGTACTTCTCCAACGAGCATGTACTCAACAAAGAATGTCACTTAAAGCCTGTTCGAGAACTACATTTCCACTTAGCACTAATGAGGGTACTTGGCACGGATGTAGTGACAAAAATGCTCCAATTGGACAAGAAAAGCGATCTGACACATGAACTCAAATTAGGCGTGGTGTTATCCATTAACGAAGAAGGGTACCCTACATTTGTGCATGAGACATTCGCAGAGTATCTGACAGCTGATTGGATAATCAGAAATAAAACGAAAGACTCTGCTAAGAAAATATACCTGGAAATAAGAAGACAAAAGAAGTTGTATATCTTGGATATCCTTTGCGAAGATTTAGAATTACATCAAGCTGTATTCACACGAAATAAACAACAAATAGAAATGTATGCCAGAGATCGCTCCCATTTGGAAAGGACTGATGATCTTGGTAGAATGGCCATTCATGTTGCCGCTGCACACCAACCAGAGCCGCTTTGGCCTGCTCTAGATATTATTATTTGCAATATGTACAATTTTAAAATCGATTTTACTCAGTCTGATGTTCTCATGCAGTGGGATTGGGTTCAACATTCGTATCAAGCAAATATTATAGAGTATATGATGAATGCAAGAATTTCACCGTCAATATGGGAAACATATGTAAGCTCCATAGCACAAAGCGCACAGAACAATAACAACTATATAAGTCTCTTTAGAGATGATGAAATAGCGAAACTGTATTACGTAGCCATAAGAAGCAATAACATACAGATGGTGCGTGATTTGCTTTTCATTGAGGACCTCAAATACAATGGCGTGTCTAAAGCCTTGGAAGTGGATACGTTGTATTTGAGAAATATCAGAAATTTTAATGAATTACACGTCGCCAGTATATACGGCAATGTGGAAACACTAAGAAATATAAGGAAAATAAGGCGCAAACATATAAATTTTACTGACGAATTTGGTTGCACGCCGTTACATTATGGTGTTATGAATCCACCAGAAGTGTGTACAGATATTGCGAAAATATTGTTAAAAAGGGGTTCAAAAGTAGATATCAAAAATTATTACCAACAGACGGTGATGGATATTGCCGTTCATTCCGGAAATGTACATGTTACGAAACTATTGTTACAAAAAATCGTTCACATTAAAAATTCAAGAAAATATATGCTGGAACTTGTATTCCTTGTAATTGGAGAAGTTACTAAAGGACATTTGGATATCATAGAGTTACTTTTAGAAAAAGGAGCTGATGTCAACGGCAGAAACGCAATTAGTGAAACACCGCTTATGCTCGCTTCTCAATGGGGTAGGTCAGATATTGCAAAGATATTATTGGAAAAGGGTGCCAATATTAACGGCACAACAATATATGGTAAAACACCGCTTATGTTCGCTTCTGAATGCGGTAGATTAGATGTCGTAAAAATATTATTGGAAAAAGGTGCCGACGTCAATAGCGCAAGTAAAGATGGTAAAACACCGCTTATGTATGCTTTTCAATGGGGTAGATTAGATATTGTAAAGATATTATTGGAAAAAGGTGCCAACGTTAACGATGCAACAAAAGATGGTGAAACACCGCTTATGTTCGCTTCTGAATGTGGTAAAGTGGATACCGTAAAAATACTATTGGAAAACGGTGCCGACGTCAATAGCGCAAGAGGAGATGGTAGAACACCGCTTATGTTCGCTTTTCAATGCGGTGAATTAGACATCGTAAAACTATTATTGGAAAAAGGTGCCGACGTCAATGGCACAGGAAGAGATGGTAGAACGCCGCTTGTGTACGCTTCTCAATGGGGTAAATTAGATATCGTAAAAATATTATTGGAAAAGGTGCCAAGGTTAACGATCAACCACCTATGGTAAAACACCGCTTATGTTCGCTTCTGAATGTGGTAATTAGATATCGTAAAAATATTATTGGAAAAAGGTGCCGACGTCAATAGCGCAGGAAGAGATGGTGAAACACCGCTTATGTTCGCTTCTGAATGTGGTAAATTAGATATCGTAAAAATATTATTGGAAAACGGTGCCGACGTCAATGGCGCAGGAAGAGATGGTGAAACACCGCTTATGTTTGGCTTTCGGCGCGGTGAATTAGATATCGTAAAAATATTATTGGAAAACGGTGCCAACGTCAATGGCGCATCAACAGCTAGTGCAACACCGCTCATTTTCGCTTCTGAAGAGGGTAACTTGGATATCGTAAGGATATTATTGGAAAAAGGTGCCGACGTCAATGGTGCAACAACAACTGTGGATACCGCTTATGTTCGCTTCTCTACACGGCAAATCAGATATCGTGAAAATATTATTGGAAAAAGGCGCCGACGTCAATGGCGCAACAACAGCTGGTGCAACAGCGCTTATGTTCGCTTCTGCAGAGGATAACTTGGATATCGTAAAGATATTATTGGAAAAAGGTGCCGACGTCAATGGCGCATCAACAGCTGGTGCAACACCGCTCATTTTCGCTTCTGAAAAGGGTAACTTGGATATCGTAAGGATATTATTGGAAAAAGGTGCCGACGTCAATGGAGCAACAACAAGTGGTGCGACACCGCTTATGTTCGCTTCTAAAAGGGTAATACAGACGTAGTAAAGATACTATTGGAAAAAGGCGCCAACGTCAACGAGGCGACAGTAGATGGTAAAACACCGCTTATCTTCGCTTCTGCATGTGGTAAATTAGATATCGTAAAAATTTTATTGGAGGAAGGTGCCAACGTTAACGACGCAACAATAGATGGCAACAGTCCTTTTATGTTCGCGCATGAAGGAGGTTTCAAGGACGTTGTAATTATGTTATTAAGATTTGGGGCTAGCACATCATTTAGGGCGTCTAGACATAACGGATTAAGAGCGCACCTCCCACTGTGGCTACGACGAGTACTTGGACTTTAGCATAAGTGGAACGTGATTGAATACAGGCTCGCAAATTAGATAAACTTTAAAAAGATTTGGCATCTGGGCGGAAAAGCATGAATGGACGAGATTCATCCATATTATTGAACACCCGTGGATAGACGAGAGAAACCCGACGTAAACTTTCTATTAAAAACTGAATTGATTTTAGAACACACCAGCATAAAATTATATACTTCCAAGTAGTAACAACTAACCGAAGCACCGTTTATATACAAGATATAATTGACACGCCATGTTTTTAGAACATGCTTTAGCACTAGAGTATTTTGTCAAAGCAACGTATATCAAGTCAGCTGTGTTCAAGGATAATCGAATGTCATGAATTACTAGAAAACTGTGGCAGTTTGACCTTAACCTAACGTCATTCACCTTTGAGTAATGCCTGGACTAGAAGTGCGCATTTTGTGAATTGTCTCGCTTGTTAGATCGGCTCGACCCAGCCGATCCAGCCCGTCGGCCCATGGAACGTCAGATTCATCGGTTGCCTTTCAAAGGTTTGTCTTTCTATTGGAACATCGTTTCAATCTAAAAAAAATATTTTTTCATAGGGCTAATAACACAAATTGTAAGAGCTAATTCTGGCGAACATGTTGAATTAACAATAAAGTAGAATAGAAAACTTACATGATTTTTTTTTGCTTCTTGTATAACTGAAAAAAGCAATTTCTTCTATATAAAACAAATGTTATATACAAAGCATTCACTGCACTCATTAGATATTCGAATATTTCTACTCTATTCGTTATAATAAGGTATGGGTATGAATACTGTGCGAATACAAAAGTAACGAATATTCTGCGAAAATAGCGAATATTTCAAGAATAGTACCGAATATTATGAATACAGGATTTAGCACAATATCCACTACATTCAAGAAAGTAATGAGTATCCCATAGTATTACAATAAATAATAATAATAATAATAATAATCTTTATTTTAAACTATGGTAAACCATACAAAACAACGTCAGACAGGAACAAAAGATAAACTAATTAGAAATTACAAGCATGTAAGATATGAAATACTACATCTCTGCAATACTAACTTGTAAGATAATCATCAATGCAGTAACATGAAAATGAAAGTAAATGGGATTTAACCCTACGTTTAAAACATTTAAAAGAGTCAACTTTTACATCAGCTGGTAACTTGTTATATAATAGACATCCCAAGTATGATAAATTTTTTTGAAATAAAGTTGTTTTATGAGCTGGTGGTAATAGGTAGTTCGATTGCCTAGTACCGTATTCATGGGAGGCATCAGCAGAGAACTCCGTTCTGTGACTGTGTACGAAACACACAACTTCCATAATATATGAGTCGTAGAAGGTTAAAATCTTTTGATCTATGAAAGTTTTTTTGCAAGACTCGCGAGACGATAGCCCGAATATAATGCGTAGAGCACGCTTCTGCAATAAAAATACTCGATCAGCACCACCACCTGATCCCCAATGAATAATACCATACGTCATTATAGAATGAAATTTAGAATAGTAATACGATTTAAGGACATGAATATTACAAGATCTCTTTAAGTTATAGAGAACATAGCACGTTCTAGATAAATCAGTGCAGAGCTTGTCAACATGACTATTCCACTTCAAATTCTCATCAACAGTCACACCAAGTAACTTAGAGCATTTGTCCAACTGAATAAGATTACCTCTTAGACAAAAGTTATCGATGTTATATTTTTTAGTATTCTTAAACAGGATACACTTAGTTTTGTCAGTGTTAAGCAAAAGGTTGGTATTAGTTAGCCAATTGCACAGTCGACTGTGAAGGCAGTTTGCAGTATCAAACAAATGTGAGACAGTGGTAGAACTGATCAGGATATTAATATCATCCGCATAAAGGGTAACGTTAGTAGCACACTCCAACTTCAGAGGGAGATCGTTAATAAAGATTAGAAATAGTGTTGGCCCTAAAACTGAGCCCTGAGGCACACCCTTATTAACTTCACGTACGTTAGATAAATGATCATCGATTACTACTGTTTGCGAACGGTGAGATAGATAGCTACTGAACCAATCAAGAGGAATGCCTCTAATTCCATAATTGTGCAGCTTCTTAATTAGGATATTATGGTCGACATTATCAAATGGTCTCGACAAGTCATAAAACATAGCAAGACATAGTGAATTGGCATCAAGATTACACGAGATCTGACTTACAAATTTATACAAAGCAGTGTTTATTGAGTGATTCGGTCGAAATCCATGCTGGCATACACTAAATAGGTGAAATCTGTTAAAATAAGCAGTTATCATTTCATTCATTAAAGATTCGTAGATTTTAGAAAATGTGGATAAAATGTTAATTGGGCGATAATTATTAAGCAGTTTGGTCTCCCTTTTTGTAAACTGGAATTATTTTAGATGTTTTTAAAAGGGAAGGGAATATACCCCTAGAAAAGGAGTAATTTATTAGATATGTCAGAGGCGGTAGAATTCTCTGTCCACATTTCTTAACAATGAAAGAGGGATTACCATCATTTCCCCCAGTCATTGAATTAGCTAATTTGTTAATTACTCTAAGTACATCACCTTCAACAATCGGCGCTATAAAAAAACAGTTTGAGGCTTGTGGAAAATCATTATCATGACCACTAGTGGATGGATGTCCTAAGTCATACGCTCTTGTAAATGCATCATTAAAAGAGTTGCAAAGCTCAGTTAGATTATCAGCGTCAGGCAGTGTTCTCTCATTCCGGACATTCGAATTACTTTTGATAACATTCCAGACAGCTTTGGACATATTTTTACTTGATAATATGTACTGATCATTGGTGTTTCTTTTTATTTCATCAATAGCGTATTTGTAAAATTTTTCATAATTTTCAAATTCAGGTTTGAAAATCGGATACCTTCTGCTAATGCCCCGCATGAACAGCAGATTGTTTTTCAATTGGACTACTTCAGGGGTTACCCAATTATTGTAGGCTACTTTATTTTGACATTTAACCGGAGGAAAACAGATATCCATATAATATTGAAAAATATTTAAAAATTTATAGAAGGCAGAGTCAGGACAAGTACATTCATATACGATAGCCACGTTTCATTTGCCAAATAACTATCAAATAAATTTAATGTAGTTGCACAGTATTTACGCTTATAAATATAGTTCTGCTGACTGATATTAGAATTTATACGCAAAGTTAACAGCTGAGAAAAGTGATCAGAGAGATTAAAATCAAAGCAATTAATATCGTAACGTTCTACAGGCAGATTTACTAAAAAATTATCGATACAAGTGGATGCTGATTCACTGACACGGGTAGGTACGTCAACAGTTATATTTAAATTGTAACAACTAACTAAGTCTAATAAAGTACGCACTTGTGGGAGCTCACAGCAAAGTTAACATTGAAGTCCCCACCCAAACTACAAACTTATATTCAATAATGATGGATTCAAGCAACAATGTTATGCATTAATAAAGATATTATAATAAGAATCGGGTACTCTATAACAAACAAATACTTAATATATTGACACTAGAGATGATTTCAAAGCCACAAAGTTCAACCACAATTAATTACTGAAAAGTTTGAAATTTCATTTCTAACTTTAAATTTAATACCTTGCGAACATATATTGCTACACACCACCATGTTTATTTATTGGCCGGCAGACACAGGACGCCATGAATAATTATTCAGTGAAATTGCTTTTAACTGATCTTCACTTTGCCAGTGTTCAGACAGCATTAAAATATCAATATTGTTGGTTTTCAAAATAACTTCGAGTTGATTCACTTTATTGCCAATACACCTAATGTTCTGATGAAGTAAGCGCAAGTCTTCTGAGCTGGGCGATGATTCCGGTGAAGGTGTTGAAAAAAACGGTTAACGCAGACTTCCTCGGCCACATTTCCGGTTTCATTAGACTATCCAAGTATCTAACAGGAGCAGAGACTTTAAAGGATGAATAAATATCCGGATATCTGCTGTTTAATTGCAGCAATAAAACGGCGGTTTTATTTAAAAAAAGAAAAACAATGGGGTTGTTCTCCCCCATTACTAGAAACCTTGTCCTCGCCAGGCCTTCACATTCGCACAGCACATGAACTGGTGTTTCTTCCTCCTCTCGGCAGTATCTGCAGGTTGCGTCATCTGCCAGGCTTATATTGTACATATGCCTATTCAATCTACAGTGATCAGTCAGCAAACCTACGATCATTTTGACAGTCTTCCTGTCTTTATTCAGTAGATCCCTCCTGAATTCAGGCCTCTGCTCTTTAGAAACTCTTTGCCTGTCTTTGTCCGGTGATTTTTGTCACCACCCTCTGGACTGATTATGTATCCATTCATTGATGGATTTTTTAAATTGCGATTTGATAGTGCAGAAAGAGGGATCGGTTCCAACGAATGACCTTGACGAACCTCGCTTGCCGCTCGTCCGCCGCTCGTTACTTCTCACGCCCGAGTGGCTAGGGGCCAGACCAAGGTTAATTTCCTTTGGGTGTCCACCTCATTTAGGGCGCTTACACAGGCTCAAATCAGCTTAAAGTCCACGCTTGTGGAGCTAATCGCTTTAGGTGTGGACTGGCTGTCAGAGAAAATGGCGACGCTTTTACCTGGCTCGGTACATCTTTCTATTTCTCGGACAATGTGGTGTATTGCAGCAACCTCAGCTTGGAACACAGTCGTGTCTTTGCTAAAGCTTATCGAAAGAGCCTTTTTAGGCTTCTTACCGTATATTCTCGCTCCAACGCCGTTGTTCGTTTTAGAGCCGTCTGTATACTAGTTTGAGTCCGCTCTTACTGGAGTACCTGTCTCCCAGTCCTTCTTATCTGGTATTATAACCTGATATTTTCTATCTATTATAGGTTAAATTTGTAAACCATGGTATCACATGGCATTCCTAAAAGGGGTGCCTCCTTGAGTTCGTCTGACAGTTTTTTTTATAGTCGGCGACGTGCGATTTACTTATCGGTACTTGACTACGCAAAAGTCTGTGTACTGTGGACCTTGCGGCCCCTTGTATATAAATATGTATTGGTGGCAGGTTCAGAATTACTTCAATTGCGGTGGTAGCGCCCGATCTCATCGCCCCCATGGCGCACAAACAAGCCAGCCTCTGCACGCCATCCAGCGTTTTGACCGTCCCCACCTGCCGTACCTTTGGCCACCATACTAGTGCTCCGTACTGCTGTGTACTGAAGGTACTAAAGAAAATGCAAAATGAAATAATAAAAATGAAAAATTAAATTAGCTAGCTCAACGGATAAAAATTTAAAAGGGCGCAAAAGAACAATTAACCTCAGAGTTACCTTCGCGAATTAAAACTAATCGCGAAAAGTAAAAAGTAGGTGAAAGAAATCTGACTTTCTTAATTACTCCAAAAATTGAAACGGTTTAATCAAAAATAAAAGAACAGAATTTTGAATGACGTTGAATAACAAATAACAATTTATTATATATATAAAAAAACATTAAATACAAATTACAGAAAAAAACCATGAACATAGGGCTCTGGCCGAAATCAAAAAGTGCATTAGACTCTAATTTACAAAAGGACAATGCTAAATCCTTTAACAAAGCAAAAAAAAAAATGTTTTCAAGAAGATAATCCTTTTTATATCCATCAATCCACGTGGTTTAAAAATTAAAACAAACTAAAATAATCGTGGACAATTCAAGTAAATTAACAAAAGAAAAATATAAATACAAGCACAATGCTTCTATTCACCCAACCCGAGGTGATTAATAAAATACAAATCAGCAAAATTAAAAAAAAACGAAAAATTAACTCTTTAAACTAAAAATATCTTCCAGAATCAAAAATAATAAATGATCTTATATCTAAATTGTGTACACAACAATATACTAACAATTATTATCAAGCGAGTTCCTTGATGGACGAAAAATAATTAAATTAAACGAAACAAATCTCTAAATCAAATGAAATAACAAAATGGCAGCGGGGGTCTTCTTTGTCAAGCTGGGATTAGGCTAGGATTGGCTCTGAATCCCCTTGTCCTCATGTTCGACGGTATGCAATCACTCCGTCGTGAATGTGTGTGGTTTTGGACCCTTCCAGCTATTAAGCTCACCAAACAATCGCAGGCGGAAGATGTTTGCCCTGATGAGCAGTAGGCGCTGATGTCGGGCGAAAGGAAACGTCCATAGGATGCGCCGCGCAGTGGCGTGGATTGTGTAGTTCTTCGCTCTTCTTTCTTCCTTCACAGTATTTTTTTTACCTCTTGTGTCGAATTGTCCGCTTCTTTGCTAGGGACACCGTTCTCCAACTTGTGTTATATATATATTGCTGTGTTTCATAAGAGGAAAGCTACCAACCATATTGAAATGCAATTACTATTTTATGTACACACCTGTTTGTAAGTCCAGTATAATTTGGATTAATTCAGACTAGTTGTCATGGAAGTTGAATATAATTTATCGTCTGACAACTATACAATAGCTTGGTAACCTAGGTGTCTATTTTAATTGAATGGGGTAGTGACTCAATGTGATTCGTATAAAGGGAAATGTTTGAAAATCCTTGGTTACGGGTTGATAGTGGATGAAAAGTCTTGAAAATAGCTGTGTCATTTCTCAGAAAATATAAATCAATTAAACCATATTGCAGGGGTATATCTGGTATCGTAGGGGATAAATTCACGAATTTGGTGTTTACTATATCTGGGTACATGTTTTACATGGGATTTTACATGTGTTTGTAACGAAGGAGGTGAATATACGAGCGAATCTGGATTGTCACTACAAGGAAATCACATTCAGAGGTACTCTGGCATTTGTATAAACTGGAAAACGAGGTATCTGGTCAAAACATTGTTTAAGTTATTATTATTTCGTGTGAGATTTAAATTCTGAGCTTTTGTAAATTGGCAAACGTGGTTGGTGGTTTTCTATTCCCTTATGATAGCGCGGGAGATTTTAAAAGTTCATATTTGAATAAAATGATCTAAGTTATACTGGATAATTGATAATACTTGTTTGAATATCCCAAATAACTATACTCACCCTGAGTAAGAGTTCTCATATTTTTTTTATATATTTCCTGTATAGACTTGTTCATGAATTATACATGTTATTAATGATTGCACTGTTTTATTAAAGAAAGTTATTTATTTATTTATCTTTTGCTTGTTAAAGCATATACCCGGGGAATTCACAATATAACTTTTTGGCGCACCGAACGTGGGGCGAGTTTATTTGGGAACTTTATTTAGTATATCTCAATATTTGTTATAAGTAATTTAAAAGAAAGAATGGATATTAGAAGGCGGGACAAATCGAAGTCAGCATTGAGGGTATCAGCAATTAGGAAGGGTGACGCAGAAGAAATACCAGAGAGAGAGCGAATTGATGGGGACATAACGTTTAAAGATTTTGTTAAGATGTATATGCAAGATATGATTGAGGAGCGACAGCAAATAGATGAGTTAAGAGAAGAGGTAAGGAATATATGGGGGAGGAACACAAGGATTGATTAGAAAGGAAACAGAAGAACAAATGGGGGACACTGAAGAGGGAGCAGATCAATTAGATGAACAAATTTGGGGCTCAGACGAAGAAGAAGAAAATGAGGCTGATGAAAACGAAGATGGAACAAATGAAGAAAAAGAATATAGCGGTAAACAAGACGGTAATAAAGAATTGATGACAAAAGAAAGCGCCCTACGGACAAAGACGAGTCCTCAGATCCAATGGTGAGTTTAAGAATGATAAAAACCAAATAAATGAAGAGGATCCCGAATATGATGACGATCAAATTGATCCTTATCACAGCAACCAACCGGAATTGCTGGAACCAGAACCTATGAACTTACCAGATGATTTACAACTAGATGACAATGAAAAAGGAAATGAAGAAGATCAAGATAAAAATCCTTCCGACATAGACGTTATGAAAGAACTAATGCCTCCGGAAAATAAAAATGAAAATCAAGAACAAGAAAATGATGATCCAAATGTTGAAAAAGGAGATGCAACTGAAGAAGATGATAGTAATAATTCTGAAAATTTCAACAAACCAGATGCCCTTGAAACCGAAAAAGATGATACTGACAATCAAAAGGAAACTGCACAATGTGATGATGTGATGGATCCTGAGGCCAAAGAAGATGTGGAGAAAAACGAACAGTCTACGTTAGATAAAACAAGCGCTCAGGATGCTCAAGCACAGCCGATGTATGTTGATAATAACACGAATGAATCTGCTGATAAGGTTCATGCAAATCAAGCGGAAAATCGAATTTCTCGTAAGGATGAATCGGTGATGCAACAGGAAGAAGGTAAGGATTGCAAAGAGGAGGATAAGGCTATTGAGATGAGCGAAAATTTTGACAGTAAAATACATGATGTGCATAGAATCCAGAATGAGGATACTCAAGATGAATATCATTCCGATGCAGAAAGCGATTACAGAATTATTATCAAAGAGTATGACCATAGAATAAAGGGGATCACATAAATTTGATATATGCTTATTGTAAATAATATTTTAATTATTTGCATACTTTATTCGTTATTGTGTTCAGTTTTGTTAAATGATAAATGCAATTTTAGTGGGGTGTGTTTGGTGACTGGATTAGACCAGCCCTGAAACGTTTTCAATACAAAGGACGTTGTGTTGGAACAAGATAGCGTCTCAGGGACGTTTATTCCTCTTGCTGTAACAGATCTCGTTTCTTTGTTAATTTAAAAGAGAAATCAATATTTAAAAATTTTCATACAAGATAAAATTTATTCAATATTTATTTGGGAAATGCTGTGTTTCATAAGAGGAAAGCTACCAACCATATTGAAATGCAATTACTATTTTATGTACACACCTGTTTGTAAGTCCAGTATAATTTGGATTAATTCAGACTAGTTGTCATGGAAGTTGAATATAATTTATCGTCTGACAACTATACAATAGCTTGGTAACCTAGGTGTCTATTTTAATTGAATGGGGTAGTGACTCAATGTGATTCGTATAAAGGAAATGTTTGAAAATCCTTGGTTACGGGTTGATAGTGGATGAAAAGTCTTGAAAATAGCTGTGTCATTTCTCAGAAAATATAAATCAATTAAACCATATTGCAGGGGTATATCTGGTATCGTAGGGGATAAATTCACGAATTTGGTGTTTACTATATCTGGGTACATGTTTTACATGGGATTTTACATGTGTTTGTAACGAAGGAGGTGAATATACGAGCGAATCTGGATTGTCACTACAAGGAAATCACATTCAGAGGTACTCTGGCATTTGTATAAACTGGAAAACGAGGTATCTGGTCAAAACATTGTTTAAGTTATTATTATTTCGTGTGAGATTTAAATTCTGAGCTTTTGTAAATTGGCAAACGTGGTTGGTGGTTTTCTATTCCCTTATGATAGCGCGGGAGATTTTAAAAGTTCATATTTGAATAAAATGATCTAAGTTATACTGGATAATTGATAATACTTGTTTGAATATCCCAAATATACTCACCCTGAGTAAGAGTTCTCATACTTTTTTATATATTTCCTGTATATACTTGTTCATGAATTATACATGTTATTAATGATTGCACTGTTTTATTAAAGAAAGCTATTTATTTATTTTCCTTTTGCTCGTAAAAAGCAAATACCCGGTAATTCACAATAATATGTATATATACACTTAACCGCAAAATTAACGCACCACTCTGACTTTTGGTTTTATTTCAAGAAATATTATATATTTTTCGATTCATTAATATTAGTTATAATATTTGTTCATTATTAGCTTTTGTAGGTTTTTGTCTGTATTCTTTATTTAATTTTGAAATCATAGCAGCTTTTCATCAGGGGCTTGTTTTTCAAGTAAATAAGCCTCACTTCTAAAATAAAAGTAGGCATTGTTTTTTAATTGTTTTACCAATTGATAAGATAACTGTCATTCGTGAAATACATATGTTTGCGATGGAACGTGCTAACGAAATTTAATCGTGATGAATGTGTTCAAATTGTAACATTGTCCAATGAAGGACTAAAAATCGAACCTGGTAGAAGATTTGGCGTGGCTCATACAACGTGGGTAGGGTTCTGCACAGATTTGTAGAGACAACGATTAGCTAGACGACGTGGCCAAGGCAGGCCACGAGCTACAAATGCGGTGGAGGATGGATTTTGATGCTTCGAGCACTTAGGGAACGGTTCATACTGCACGATGCCTCCAAATACACTAATCGCGGTTCATGGCACTGCTGTTAGTCAAGATACATAAGAAGAGACTTTGTACTCAAATTTACGACCTCGGCAGCAGCTACTGGTCCAGATTATCGTGCAAACCACCGAAGAAACAGATTGGCTTTTGCAAGAAGGCATGTGGATTGGGAAATCATCATTGGAGCAGGTGTTATTTACGGATGAGTCACGGTTTTGCCTTGTAAGTTCTGATCGTCGTCAAGAGTGTACAGAGGCCAAATGAAAGATATTCCGCATGTAACATTCGAGAAACACATTAAGGGAGGCGGTTCAGTAATGGTATGGGTGGAATATCTTAACAGTTCGCACGGAACTTTTTATCGTTGATGGTGGACGTCTGAATTCTGAACGATACATAACAGACATTTTAGAACCTTTTGTGATACTTTTGCACCTTACATTGGCGATGGGTTCATTCTTATGCAGGATAATGCGAGGCCACATGCGGACATATTGTTACTGAATATTTAAATTACGTTAATATTCAAATCCTCGATGGCCAGCTGTAGTCCAGACCTGAACCCAATCGAGCATCTTTGGGACATAATGGGACGGAGGATTAGAAGTCAGCTCCACAACCTAACAGCTTAGACGAGCTGCGGACAAAGTCTTATTCGCGTATGGGACGATATCCTCAAGAAACCATCAGATCTCTAATTGAAAGTATGCCACGACGATGTCAGGCATACATAACACCAGAGGTGGTAACACTAGTTACTGATAACCTAAATACGGTTCAAAAGAAGTATCTTTGTGTTCGTAATAATAATGATCATTTTACATGATTTTGTTAAAGAAAATCATATTTTCAGTTTTTGTTTATTTCTACAATTCATTTAAGTCAAACTTATTGTTATTATCGAAATAATTCTGTTTGTGTATTCTATTCTTAATATGTTTTTCAAAATGTATGATAATTTTGACTGTAATTATAATAAATCGAAATATATAAGTGGTGCGTTAATTTTGCGGTTAAGTGTAGTTTTTTTTTTTTTTTTAATAAATCGTTATAACAAAAATAGTCCAGAGGACGAAGTCGGAAAGTACAATTACATTGAGCATACAATAGCATTAGCACATTGTTGCATGGTATAGATAGGTGGTGTTTGCAAAAATTTGTTGTGTGTATAAATATTTACAAAATGGGTGTAGAGGGCCGTGTCAATTAAACTAAGATAAGTAAAATAAAATGTGTGTATAAATAAAATTAAATTTAAGATAAAAGAAAAGGGGTGTATAGGGCCATAATTGAGTAAATGAAAATAAAATATAAAAGCTGGTGTAAAGGGCCAGTGAGTTCAAATTAATGAGAGTTGGCTGCACAATATTTAGTGTGCAGCCAAGTTAAAAGAAAGATAAAGTACGAGTTTATTGTTTGGGCTGCGTCACGGCGCAAAATGGCAGCAAACAATTACAAAAATTTACGTCTACTCACGCTTGTGTCAATCTTGGAACTGAGTGACAATCTCGACCGCTGCGTACAGCGATCCGCACGGAGGATCAGTCACCAACGACGAAATCTCAAAACATAATAACATAAACAAAACTAGTGAAAACAAAACATTATAATAAATGAAATTAATTTGAAACAACTGAACATTTAAATAAATAAAACATACAATCAAATCATTAACTAAATCTTATTTAAAAATAAACAAATGAATTTGAGGAAACTCCTACGAAACATTGATAAAGGCTGATCGGAATAAACATGAAAACATCTGTGCAACTTAAAAAAAAAACTCTCGCGAATATAAGGTGTCCACAGCAGTACGTTATCATGCGTGTAATTATCCCTGTGTATAACTAGAAAGTCATCTTGGGACCCCCAAGTCCCCAATTCCTTCCACACAGCCTCCTGCACCTACCTAGGGCGATAGTGGCTTTGCTGACCAATTTCTGGATATGTGAATTCCATGTATGTCTTTGATCAAACTATACCTCAGGTATTTCGCCTCTGACATATGGAAAACGTTATCATATCGATTTTGTTTTGCAATTATCTCGGGGAGTACCTTCGGATCAAATTTCTACTCAACAAGGAAACACTTTGTTAATCTTTCGTTAAGAGTAAATCTTGGTTGTTTGGACCTACACCTCATGAAAAATTAACTAAATATTTCCCAGTAATTGTAAATTCGATATTTATACGAAAATTCTTCAAAGAAATTCTTCTTATAAAAGTCACTGATCTGTTATTAATATTATCTGACATGCAGAAAATGTAAAAAGATATTTGGCTCAAAACATATGATAAATGGTATGCAAATAAATAAAGAAACACTAGTTATTGCAAATAAAAAAAACAAAAAAATTAAGAAGTATCAGTCACATGACAGCAGGCCAAAATATGACTCAAAGATTAGCGGTCCAATGGCAAATTATCCTGTATTATATATTCTTAATGACCCAATTTACATTGATGTTTAACATTTTAACATTTATAAAGAAATTAATCAGTACATAGAGATTTACATATACTTTTTAAAGGCATCTGACAAGATTATTTAATAAATAAAGATTTATTTATTTAATTTATTCATAAATTAACACCTCTTTTGTTTACACCTGGATTTAGCTTATTCAATAACATTCATATCGATGTGCGATTGATCCCATTCGATCAAGAATGAAAGAATACACTCGAAATCAGCCAAGATTTAAGCTTATTCAGACGAAATCAAGAAATTTATTACTAAAACGGTACATACATCGCGTATTCCTACTAATCATGCAGTTGTATGATTCAGAATGTCACTCAGTTCAGTGTCATAAAGACCGAATTGAATGAGATTCGGTTAAAATATTTTGTGTTGCTTATCAAACACACCTGCAGAGCCAAATCTCCCTGCTAATCATCATTACGGAAGAAAAAAAATCGGCTATCGAGAGCAAGATGCGAACTCGCGACTCCTTGCACAATTCAAAGCTTCAAACTCGTAATAAATAATTAATAGCAGTAATCTATTCATTAAGTTATACACCGAGAAAAAAAGATGTATTGATTCAACCAATAATTGGTTCACTCAACAAATTTTTGTATTTAAATATGCCCAAACCACCGGAATGTTTAAATCAATTACGCAGAATTAGTTGCACTAATGTTGTTGAATCAATCTACAGTTGTGGTTCATCCAATAATCTTAATTTTGAATTAAAATAAAAGTTTATTCAAACCGTCTGCGCATGCATTCAGTTAACTATTTTTGTAGTTCCACTGACGGTTAAAGCAAATAATTGTTTGAATTAACATATATAATTCAACCAAAATATGCATTCTCTTTCAATGAGGTTACTGTTTTCCAATAAACTTTTAGTGTGCTGATTTACACTAAAACTAGTTGAGTGAATGCAAAATAATAATTTTTGTTGTGCCGACATTTTCATTTTTCTCAGTGTAAGAATAAACTTTTTGAATTTTTAATTAAATAATTCTAACGTTCCTCACTTATTGGGAAATATTTTTTAGTTCATCAGGTTGAAAACTCGAAATAAATGGGTCAGATGATTCTAAAATTCTGTAATACACATCTTTATTGGTAGATATAAGAAGAGTTCCTTCTAGAATTGTTCAATCTCAAGTTTATAGTCTCTGTTCTATCTATGATAAGAAGGATCTTTTAAACCTTGCTACGCCTTTCCAGTCACTAACGGTAATTTGCTAGCCTAAAGCGATACTCAACATAAACTTACCTACCTGCTAAACTCTGACTTAAAACTTAATAGCGTGGTCTCTGGGGATGGTAAAAATTCAGGCACTTTCGTGGCCGCTATGCCCAGCCGGAGACGGTCGTTCAGGTCCCTTAATGTAACACAGTTCCGCGGCAGGAGACTGCGGACTGGAATGGCGCCACCCACAAATAAGCACAAAAGGCCTTGGTTAACCCTGAACGTGGGATAACAGGGTTGCATCCAGAGACTCACGATGCAGGTCAATATGAGGGTAATCACTTAGGAAAAACGTCGATTTACGCAATCCACCAGAAGTGGAGAGATACACTCGAATAAATGCAACAATGGTCGTTTAATGATTAATAAACAAAACACAAAATACAAAGAAAAGTGTAGAAGCCGGAGAATATGTTTAAGTTGATAAATTGTATGTAAAGTAGCATACAAAAAAAGGAAATATGTAAACGAGCAGAGTTCACAGTAATGTCTTAAGGTAAATCGAAAATGTTATATTAATTTAACAAACAAAAAAAAAGCTAATATTGGTACATAAACCCTCGGCACAACACCACGGGAGGTGCAGATACTGGGACCAGTACGTGTTATACAGGTGGTAAAAATAATTATTACTAATCGAATTAATTCTTTTTTCCCCCTCAAGATCTTGATGGTTCACAAAATTAACTTGTACAGAGGTTGTACCAGAACAATTCAGAAATGTGGCTAAGAGTGTTTCTATGTCAGGTTTAACTTGCAGAATAAGCATTTCGGATAAAAAATAAAATACAAATTGAAATTTAAAATAATTAATAGATAAAAAGAAAGTGATATTATTAACTAACTAAGCTTGCTTAAGAAGCGGAAAGATTGACAAAAGGTTTCCAAGTGAAATTTAAAATAATTAATGCTATGTATGAAGAGGTTACTAACAATTAATTAAACTTACTAACTCGTTCAAAAATTTCCAAGTGAAATTTTTAAATTAATAATTCAAAACACGGGGAGTTGCGCTGTGATTTTTATGCTGTGCGGTTGATGTGAACGTGTGCTCCGAGATTTAACTCAAATAAATAGGGTAATTTCGAGTAAATATTCACAAAAAGTGATAACAGTGTGTAATAATAATAGTGTGATAAGCGTTGTAAGTATAATTAAAAAAAAAAAAAGGAGAGATCAGGTGCTAGACGATAGAGGTCAAGGCTTCGACGGGTCGAGACTTTTTCCGCGTACAACAGCTAAAACAGATGCGACAGGTAAATAAACAACGATTGCCGTAAATAAAAAAAAGGAAATAAAAGAAAAGATAAGAATAAAACATTAAATATAAAGCATTGGGGATTCCGAATACAAATCAATTATTAACAAAATAAGAAATTAGATATATATTGGATATTAGAATATAAGGCAGGAGATTAGAAGTAGAAAAAGTTACAATACCGGGTGTATAGCCGGAATATATACAAGGACAAGGAAAAATACAGTTAATCATGAGTTCGAGTGAACATTGGTCAGATGATGGAAAAAGAAAAGACAGGTGATAGTGAAGAAATGTTTCATCGATCCAAAAAGACGTGTAGAACACCGATTAAAGGTGATACCTCAAAAGCAAATATGATGGAACAAATGAATGAGATTATGTTATTGCTTAAAAATCTAGCAGGCGACATAAAGGAAATAAAGGGAGAACAAACATCAAGTAAGGAAGAGACAAAACTATTACAAGAAGAAATAAGAAAGCTGAGGGCTGAACAAGAACAATTTAAGGATGAAATAAAGCAATTGAGAGATATACACGAGAAAGAGACTGAAGAAATAGATAATTTACGGAAAGAAGTGAGAGCAGCTAATGAAGAAATAGAAAAATTGAAGGCAGAAAAGCGAAGAAAAAATATAATAGTGCGAGGGTTAGAAATAAATACAAATAACACCAAAGAGCTAAAAGAAAAAATGGAGGATTTTATAGAAAAGAATTAGGAGCTACAATAAAAATAGAATCTACTATAAAGCTGGGAGAAAAAACGTGCGTGGTTGAGTTAAATAGTAAGGAAGATAAAGCTATAATTATGAGTAATAAAAAGCAAACTAGGAAATCATAAGCAAAACATTTATATTAATGATGATATGACTAAGAAAGAAAGAGAAAAACAAAAAATCATGAGAACATTCGCAAAGGAGGAGAAAGAAAAAGGAAAAGAAGTTAAAATAGGCTACAATAGAGTTATCGTGAATGGAGAACAATGGAGATGGATAAGAAAAAGATGAAATTAAGAAATGTATGCACCAAAACTAGAAGAGAAAATGATGGTGAAAACACGGAAAAGAACCTGGCAATGAAAGGAAGGAGTCGAAGATAAGACAGAATTAGAAATGTAGGGTAAAAAAATCTCAATTAGAAACGATAAAAAAGGATGGTAAAACTAGTAATAAGGTTAAAGATGTATTGAGAAAAAAACAAGAAAGGGTATATTTGCAAAATTGGAACATGGAACGTCAGAAGTTTAATAGGGAAGGAGAATGAATTAGTGGAAGAATTACAAAGAGGCGATATAGATATAATGGGTATAACGGAAACGAAAAGGAAGGAAATATAAGTAACTTTACCAGGAGGACATTTACTGATATATAGTGGGGTGCGAAGGAAAGAAGAGCCAGTGAAGGAGTTGCTTGCTACATTAAAAGGAACATATAAAATTCATACGCAAATGGAATGCAGTCTCAGAAAGAATTTTGAGGATAGAATTTGAAACTGACAAAACGGTGGAAACAACAATATAGTAGCATATGCCCGAATGAGATGACAAAGCACCATAAAGATACGTTTTGGGAAAAATTATCTAAATCACAGAAGAAATTAAAGGAAGACTGATTATACTAGGAGATCTAAATGGGAGAGTGGGAAAAAGATGAAGAAACAGGAGAAGTAATAGGAAATTATGGAGAAACCGTCAGAAATAATAATGGAAGAAGACTGATAGAATATTGCATATTAAATAATTTAATAATAACCAATACCTTTTTTGAGCATAAAAATATTCACAAGTATACAAGAGAGCAAATATAGTAAATGAAAGATCTATAATAGATTATTATATAGTAAACAAGGAATTTAGAAGAGAAGTGAAAGATACTAGAGTTAGAAGAAGTTTTGAGATATATTCAGATCATTATCTTGTCCTCTTGACAGGAAAAACCACTTAACTCATTACACTTGATAAAAAATAAAAATATCTCTCAACCAGCATTTTTATCAACAACCTCGTCACCAAGGATTTTCATCATTTTCTCACAACGAATTACATTAGGTCACTCCCCATTCAATCAAAATAGATACCACGGATACCAGACTATCAGACGATAAGTTATATTCAACTTCCATGACTACTAGTGTGAATTAATCCAAATTATACTGGACTTACAAACAGGTGTGTACATAAAATAGTAACTGCATTTCAATATGGTTGGTGGTTTCCCTCTTATGAAACACAGCAATATATATGTAAACTTCCCCTTAAAAGAAATCAGTAATTTTTTACTGAACTCTTTTTTCATATATCTTTTTTTTTGTGAAAAATCACGCCATTCTTTAACAAACATTACATCGACTGCTGTTGCCTCCATCTGCTGTTCGATGTAAGTAACAGCTAGTTCTAGTGTTCCCTTTCCTTCAGCATAACTTATTTTCCCCTCGTCTTCTTCCTATTCCTCCACAATTTCTACTTCTTCGTCTTCTTCATGCTTGCCGACAGATTGAATTATTTCGTCGCCGTCCAAAACTGCATTTTCCAACTCTTTTTTGGCACTTATCTATTCCAACATAACAAACATTACATTTTAATGAATTGTTTCTGTATATCTCAGTTGTTTAAATTATGATAAAGCTTTGTATGCAAAAGCGAAACGTCATTAAAATTTCCAATACACATACATTGTTACACAAGTACTAGTTCCCGTCATATTTCATGCTGTTTTATTTGCTGAAGTATATTTTATTATTTTATTACTGTTAAACATTAATTTCGCTTGTTTCGTAACTAAAGTGCAAACAAGTAGAATTGAAACCTGAAGCAGTACAGTCGAATCGAACGGTACATTCGGAGACAAAAGTGTTCCGTGCAAAATTTTAATTTCTCTCTAACCTAACAATTTAAGTTCGTGACAGATTGAACAGCATCAACATCAGCTCTATTGAACTAATCATCGATTTATAGCATTATGTTTGATTATACTGTTGATACGTGAATGTACTATATCGCAAAGATGAACCAATAAAACGAAGTAAAATGTATATTGCAATTTATTATATTTATTACATCTTTACATTATAGCATAAGTTATGGATACAGAATTAATTATGTATTTATTACAAATAAGATATATTTACAATGACGTTTGATATTTATGAATTATAGAAGTATTGTGTATTAAAGTAATATGTGTGAAATCAAACACTTAAATAATAAATTTGTCAAAAATAAAATAGATCCACTCACAATGTTTACAAAAACTAAAGTTCACCTTCAGAGTCTGATTCACCTAACCGTATGATAAATTCATTCACCTCATTATAAAGTCTATCACTTTCTATATATTCTTTTTCAATTCGTTTGATATGTTCACCATTGGCCTGCCACAGAACATTGTAAGCTGCTACTTTTCTTTTTACCATACTCAAATTAATTTGATTGGATTTAAATCACAATGGTAAGGGAGTAATCTTAAAACAGTATGTATATGAGCTATGGCACAGCTATCTATTTTGTACTCGGGAAGTGGTTTATTTCGTTTCACTATTTCTAGCAGTTCACATTTTAACATGGTAGGATGATATGGCAGATTTTCTGAATGTAGCCACGACACAATTTCACTCTTTTTTTATGAAGCTATTGGTAATTTATACAATATGGTAAGGTTTATCGTTTGTAGAGGAATCCTCGTTCTTTATGAACTTGGTTCGTACTATATAAAGCAAGACAAGGGAATTTTTGGTTTAGTCTCTATCGGAAGTTCAACTGAAAGTTAGCCGTGTTTTCCATTTGTGGCGTTTTCCACTTGTGACTTTATGACCTTTGTTTGGCGAGATGGATGATTATAAAAAGGAAATTATTAAACTACAGGCACTTTACGATGAAATACCAACCCCGGGCGTTTCTGAAGAATCTGAGTCAGAAGACGAAGGTGCACAAGACATAATTAGCGAACGCGATACAGACACGGAGCAAGAAGAACCAGATGAGGATGAAAACCAATCAGATACTTCTAGTACAACCTCCAGATCTCTGTCATTTTTATGGAGGAGATGGAACCAAGTGGAAAAAGCATGCCCCAGGCCATCGAGTTCGAACAAGGCAGCAAAATATCGTTACCCAATTGCTTGGTGTTCGTGCAGGTGCAAGAAACGCAAACACGCCAATTCAGTGTTGGATGCTCTTCTTTGAAGAAATTTTGGACGCAGTTGTCGAAAATACCAATTTGTATATTAAAAAAATAGCACCCAGATACAAGAATAAATACGACGTTGTACTTACTAATAAAGTGGAAATGAAGGCGTTTATCGGTTTGCTGTATTTGGCCGGTTCTCAGCATGGGAGGTGAAAAAATTAAGCGAATTTTGGTCCGAGGAGGGCTTAGGGTACCAATTGTTTCCTCGTAGCTTAGTGAAGATTTATGTTTCTGATGAAGTGTATACGTTTCGATAATATCGATAAAAGGATGAACGCAAGAAGTGTGATAAACTGCTGCCGTTAGAGACATATTGAAAAAATTCAATGAACACTGTAACAAACATTGTAGTGTGGGTAAATATGTGACTCTAGATGAATGTTGTTAGGATTTCGTGGAAGATGTGGCTTCCTGTCAACATTCGAAATAAACCGAGCAATATGGGATCAAAGTGTTTTCTACAGTGGATGCAAAAACATTTTACACGTCGCATTTGGAGATCTATGCTGGAAGCCAACCTGAAGGTCTCTTTCAGGCAATTCTGTAACAGCTATCATTCTAAGAATGACGACTTCATTTTTTGCATTCCATGCCGGTATGACGCTTACTTCATATGTCCCAAAAAGGACAAAGAATGTATTACTTGTATCGTCAATGCACTACGATGACAAAATAGACGAAAATACTGGGTGACAATAAAAAACCAGAGTTGCTAGCATTCTGCAATTCCACAAAGCGGTGTCGATGTAGTGGACTGGATGTTATATCTTATATTAATTACCACGAAACACAAGAAGATGGCCATTGCTGGTTTTTTGGTCATGCTCAACGTAATCAACGCATTCATAATAAATAAAACAAACAATCCAGATGGAAAAAGGCAGATAACTATTTTTGGAAAATTTGGAGAAAGATTTAGTGATAGAAAACATGAAACTACGAGCGAATATGCCAAATCTACCACGGAATGTAAAGCTATCAGCGGCTAAATTCTCAGGTGTCTCGGTCACAGAAGAGCCCGACCGACGACTTCAACTGCTCGAAAAAGGTGCAAATTCTGCAACGACCGAAAATTAAGATATTCGTGCAAGTTTGTGGTTCCTGTATTTGTTTGGAACATACAATACAAGCAATATTTGATTAACGAGATTTTCCATTCAATATTTTGTGTGTCAAATTTATGTACACTCATTTTATATTTTTTTTGTTACACTTATTCAGCCATATACAGTGAAATCTCCTTTGAACGGACACCAACGGGACCAACTGAAGATGTCCGTTCAGGAGGGGTGTCCGCAGAAAAGAAATATGTAGTAGATACAATAAAAATCGTGTTTTAACGAAAAATGAATATATTAAAGAAGCTGGACATTTAAAATCGTATATGTATATAAATGTTTTTAAAATAAATAAGAAACTTTAAACTTAAGAAAAAAAAGTTTATTTCTTTTAGATATATACAAAGTATAATATAATATGTACATAGATACATAGATGTAGTATGTAATACAAAACAGTGAAATGAATAGTCACTTTAAGGACGCACAAATTCATATATTGTTGTTTGTCTTCTCTTTTTCTTTAAAATGGCGTCTTGAAATCGTATTTCTAATTTAGAAATAAGCTCCAAAGACTCTGTATCTCCGTGATTTTCGACAAAACTTTTGAGCTGCTTGGTCAGGGTAATAGCTTTATCATAATTTGGGATAGCTTCTGTTGGCACTGGAACCTCATCGACATCAGAATCTCCAGAAAGTTCTTGTATTTCAACTGGATTTGTAATTTCTTGTTCTGAATCTGGATCTTCAACATATAAATCTTCATCTACGTTCAAAAAATCATTAAGGTTTTCATTATCCGTCATTTTCAATAAATTCTTATTTCTGAGGATATCTGCAAGTACACTAAGAGGCAAATCATCTTCTAGGCCAGATATATCAGCCTCAGTTAACTGGTCTTCACTTTGCATATTTGCATGATTAAATCCTGCTTTGTGGAAGCAATTTTGAACTGTCTCTTTGGTTACTTGGTCTCAAGCGGTTTTTGCCAAATAAACTGCATCCAGTGGTGTAATTTTCTTTATTAACTCAAAAGCTGTACCAGCAGTTTCAATGTTTACTAGCAGATGTTTAAGTATTAGACTTCGGTAATAAGTTTTAAAATTCTTTATAATCCTCTGGTCAAGTGGTTGACAAGGTGATGTACAATTAGGGGTAAAAATATATTTTTATATTATTTAAGCGAAGTCTTTCGGATGAGATCCCGCATTGTCTAAAAATAACAAAATGTTCTTTCTTCTTTAGCCATTTTCCAATCTAGGTCTTGCAACCACTCTGTCATAATTTGTCCTGTCATCCAAGCTTTCTCATTGTATTTCCAAGTTACAGGCAGGTTATTTATGTTAATGTTTTTAAAAGCTCTGGGTTTAGCTGCCTTACCAATGATTAGGAGTTTTTCTTTTTCACCCGCCATATTTGCACAATGCAAAATTGTAAACCTCTCTTTGGGATACTTACCCCCAATACATTTTCCTTCTTTTAATGTGAGCGTTTTGTCGGGTAGAGCCCTAAAATACAGGCCTGTCTCGTCGCATTATAGATGTCTCTCGGTGAATATCCCTTAATCAAAGAAGCACATTTTTTTAAAAACGATGAAACATCTTCAGCATAACCGAAGCTCCTTCTCCGAAATCGCTTTAAAACTTATATTGTGACGGATTCTAAATTTATTGAGCCAACCAGAAGAAGCACTGAATGTGGAATGTCCCAAAGAAACGGCTATTTCTCTTGCTTTACATGGTACTAGCGGACCTAAAAAAAAAATAAGTTTTTTGCGTTTTTGTCACGACAAACCTATTGGTAATCTCACTCTTTTTATCTATATACATATTTTAGAATTTAATATGAAAAGAAAATCAACGCATTAATACAAGAAAACCTTATCTAAAAAAATCATATGCATACCTGTTAAAGGAATCCCCTTATGGCGAGCTGCTGTAAACCAATCATAACACAATTTGTCAATTTTAGTACCATCACCCGTCAAAAAGCTTCTTTTTTTCATTCAAATTTCTATTCGACATCCATTTGTTTAGAAGGATTTCTTTATGTTTAATTATATCTGCAGCTTGTGTTTTTCCAATATTAAAACGCTTGGATAAGTTCTTTACACTTAATTTCTCTTTATTGTAAACTTCAACAGTCTCAATTTATTGTTTAAGCGTAAGAATTTTTCTATTTGGAGCCATTTCTACAATGAATGTGTCGCCCACTGTGCCTTTTCCGCATAGACGTCAGACTAATGAAAATGACTAATGAAGTCCCTAATTCACGTCAGGCTAGCCTACAAAAAAAAAAAACTTCCTTCCTTCACAAGAACAAAAATAATTGAATCTGGAATTTTTCTTTCATGCAGAATTTGAATTATCAGGGAAGATTTTGTTGTAGTTCTCGTTTGAACTTCATATTCGGAACAATGTAGCCTAAAATGGTTGATTGGAACCCACGTGTTCCCGAAACAATTGTCGCGAATTAATAAATCTTGTGTAGCGCGGAGTGATTGGACATTTTACTATGCTACAGTTTTTGTGATGTCCTACCGAATTATGATTCTATACCTGATTAAGGTGTCTTAAAGTAGGTATTGCCATCAGCGTCGCAGTCGTGAATATTTTTTAAAGCTAAATACTATACAGGGTGTATCCAATAAAAAAGTAAATTTTGCTTGGGTGTTAACTACATGACATATAAAGCACAAACCCACCGAAACCGGATTTCATCATTAAAGAATAAAAAAAAGTAAAATTTAGAGCCAAAAATTCTTTAGTTCGGGCCTGATGCAAGGAAACGTCATGTTAAGTACCCGCTAAACAAGGTATTATGTATAAATACATTGCGCTCATTTAGTATTATTCTTAATGGTATGCCGTAAGTTCATTTAACGTCATTCTGAATAAATAAAGGCCCTTGTAAAAATAGCAAAACTGAGGCATTTTAAATTTCTTCTTTTTATAAAACAAACATTCCTTTATTGTTAAGAGCATTCTACGTAAGTCTACAAAGTATTATTTTTAATATCCTGATAAGACGTTCGAGTTTCACCGGATATGCGACTTCAGTAGTTACAAAAAACGTAAATATTTTTCTTTCGCTTTGTCGAATCGAGAGTTAGTTGTTAATAAACGGTACCACATGAATCTGAGTTATTTCGTTTGGATTTATTTAATCATATAACGCAAAATGAATTAAATCGAATTACACAGAAATAAATGTAGATACAGAAAATTTGCAAACACGCCTTTTTACTATGATATCGCGCGAAAATAAATCTATACATTCCCGCACTTTTGCCGATGCATCAAGCTTCGATTTTCTTTATATGAAATCATGATGGTCCTGAAAAGGACCGTTTTTTCGAGACGGGAAGAATTGAAATAAAATGTTCGAAGTGGCTTGCACTCCAAGCGGCGATCCACACAAAACTAACAGCGGTAATGGCTGAATGATAGTGGTATGTGGGGGTATACTCGGGACAGCATTTAAGTTGGGCACAGGTGCGGCTCTAGCCCACGGCATTTATAAAATATTTTTTTCTCGTTAATGCTTACAGATAGGCCCCTTGTGCATTAAAACTTTTTGAATGTATATGATTACAGCTGCTACATATTATTATATTTACCTCTATATCTGATACACCCTGTATTATTTCATGCACACGTAATAATATATTACAATAATTAAGTAAATATGCTCTGTCTTTTTTTTTATTATTTGTTGATGGATCCGACCCTATTCCTACACACTAGTTTGCACAAATATTTAAATCCCAGCAGTTTATGGATGTCAACATCGTTAAACAACGCTTTAGATTAGATAGTGGCGTAAAAAACGCAGATGTTATTAATATAGGAGCACTCTGCAATTTATATGTAGTTTTGAATTTGCATTTTACAGTGGTCAGATACCTCAGAATCAATTAGATAACTATTTTTTTGATACAAGAACTTCAGAATTGTATGTGGTACTAATCGGTATGCTTTTTTAATTATTCTTTTGCCATTGTTCATGTATTTAGGTTAAAATTTAACAATTGTAGATAGGCACCTGTTTATTTAGCTGAATTTTTCTCAGTGTAGTAAATGCTTTGTTACATGCAGTAAAAAATGTTTTTATTTTCTTATGTTCTTAAGAAATTCGTGCACATCAATGGCTAACATATACACTGAGAAAAATATCCTTTTCATTTAAAAGGGATTGCATTAAACCAAAAGTTTTTGCGTTTTCTATATGACAAACATCGATTTGGTGCTTTCTAATATAATTTTAAATTATATTCCTTGAAAAGGAATATAATTTTAAATTCAATTAATATATTTTTCGTTGCAACAGTTTATTCTTTTAAATGAAAGATATTGATAGTTGATTCAAGTCCTCTTTATTTTGAACTTGAAAACTATGCAGATTGGCAGAAAACCGTAAGCATTTTGATTCAAGAGGTTTTTCCTTTTCTTATAACATTTATTAATTTTAGACTTAAGCACAAACACAACAAAATGCCGTGACCATTTTTAATCGAAATAAAAATGAATTATCTCCAAAAACCCATGCTCTAAGGAGGAATTTGCTGCTAGAGTGTTGTAAATCCTAGTAGTATCGGGAACTGGTCGCAGTGACCATCCTAGTACTCTAGTGTTGTTAAAAGAAATCGTCCTTTCAATGGCGATCACTCCTATCCTAAGTTATAAAACTTTCCATTTAATGTAATCTCCTTCCTCAGTGTAGCCTTTCTAACTTACAACAAAGTTTTTGAATTTTTGGGAAATATCTCGCCTTTCATAATCTAGTGTATTCTACAAATGTTCATTTAATAACCTAACTGATGTTCTATTAATGCTGCAAGCGTCTTATTTGGTTTTGCATCTTTGTGAATCAATTTCCTATAATTCTTTTTTTCTATTTTTATAAAGACTTACTTTTTGTCTATCTTATGAAGGCATTCCCGCTGGTTTAAGTAGTAACATCTGACACCATATTGTGATAATTAACTTTGAGTATATTATTACCTTTAACTATACCAAGACTATTACCAATAAGATGTACTCTCCATTTCTATATTTTTTTTATATATCAATGTCTAAAAGTCGTCTAACAATTTCAGTCTGAGTATAACGACATCTGTATATTATTTATATAATTAACATATGCCTTTTACAGTCACACAACGTTTAAAATAATTATTATTATAAAACGTGCACCAAACCGCAACGTCAAATGAGGTTAGCAAATTGGGTGGAAATGTCAAAATGGTGTCCATAAACAAAACACAAAATATGCGTGCAAGTATCAGTGGTGGCTCGTGAGTTATGAAAGAGAATAGGCACAAAATAAAAATAGATCAATAAATTAAATTCAAAAGTGTACTTCCTAATTCTTTCATTAATATACTATAGGATCAAATTGTTTTGGCTACTAGTTTCGACATTAATTGTCTTCCTCAGTAAAATTAATGTTTTTACAATCTGTTAACTTGCAACATGTAGTGCTGTTTGCCTATAAGTTGAGGTACCTAAAATCCATTTGAAATCCACACTAAAATCTAAACAAGAAGTGCGTATCTTAGCAACATAAAACACGCCCCTCTCCTAATATAAGTCCGAATACCTATCTTGAAGATGCGAGTTTTTTGAATGAGACTCCTGGTGCTGTTTTTTTTTTTTTTCTGGAGAAATAATATTTTTACTCATTTAATAATATTTTGTATTTTGATAACGCCAAATTTAGAAACAGAAAAATTTGAAAACATCACTTCAGAAAATCTTTCAGGATGTTGTGCGAAGACAATATTCGTTAACCATCAATTGATTGATTTTGTAAAAAATCAAGTAATTACCCCCATTACCTATTACTATTTAAAAACTGAAGCAAAATTAAAAATAATACCTTATTCAGTTGCAACATCTAATTGTTAATTTAGGGAAAATCATATTTCTACTTTCCCGATTGTACGTGATAAATGAGCCTTGACTGGTGTTCATAAATGATTAAGATCAAGGTCAAATTAAACGCGCGAAATTTGAAATTTAAGTTGGTAGTAAAATAAGTTAACCTTAACCCTTGTTACGAACAAGCTTGAACCATCAAGTGATTCCATGCACGAGTCATTGTAATACGAGATTCTTGATATACTATTGAGATTGTTGGATATGTTGAACCTATCCCGCTAAAGGAAATTTTCATATATTGCAACATTTATGCCGCTCATTATACGGGATGTCCCACCGAATTGGGTCATCTATTTAAGAAAAATATTTTCAGCCTTCATTCATTCATTCGTTAAAGTTAGGGTGGGCACTTAATGTCCGGGCACTCGAGCTAGGTGCTCATTGTACCATCCCTATTAAGGTAAAGTCAGGTAAGTGTGTAGTAAAAATTGTATAGTGCGAAGAAAATGTAACACTGTTCACGTAACAAGACATTTTGATAAATTTTACACATAGAAGTACGTAATATATGCTCAGTTGAAAGCCTTCAATAGATACACCTTTTATAATTATCAACGGTTTACTAGAAAAAAAAAAAAGAAATTTTAAACACTGTCAATACTACACACTTCCCCAGCAAAATGGGGTAAGTGTGTAATCGTTCCGCATTTTATATATTAATAGCATTATCCTCTAGTTCGGCCAAGAGTGTAATACTAAACTGATGCCTGTTTAATAAGGTATGATATATAGTATTCACAAGATATTCAAGTTATTACACGTTAGGAGATGCGAACTTTTGTTTGTATAACTAGTATGAAGTTTAGTACATTAATATTATAACAAAAGGATGTCCGTACTTCAATTTTAAAAATAAATATAAGCAAACTACACACTTGCCCCGGTTACACACTTACCTGACTTTACCTTAATTCTCTTATTTCCACTCGAGCAGCTTGGTGTTCTCTATAGAGCCCAGTATCTTGCCCAGTGGAAACTTGAGAACCTTCGACGGCTCCAATATATCTCTCCCGAAATATTTCTGCCTGAGTACCTTCAATTCTTCACATGTGCAGATTACATGTAAACTCGTTTCCTCCTATAGTTCGCATCTTCTACACCACGGTTCGCTTACCCGGCCCGTGTTGTACAGATGCTTTTTCAGGGGACAGTGTCCAGTTACCAACCCACTAATGATTTTAACTTCTTTCTTACTGCGCCTGAGTAGGTTATCAGAGAAACTAACATTCTCATCCCCTATCAGCGCTTTGGTATAGAGTTGACCTTCAATCGACCTCCATTTCTTTGTACTTTCTTTATCTAACCAAATCCAGATCTCCCTCCTTGCGGAATCCTTAGTAATCCCACATACGGGCTCTGGGCCCATGAAGTGTCTCTTAGAGCCCTCCTTGGCTAGTTCGTCGGCTATCACATTGTCCTCATGTCCCGGCACCCAAATCAAAGACACCGTGTAGTCTCGTGCCAGTGCATTGAAGGATTGTTTGCAGTCCCTAACTAGTTTTGGCCTAGTTACGGGGTTCGAGACTGCCTTAATGACAGCCTGGCTGTCAGTCATTATATTAATTTTCCTCCTCATGTAGCCCCCGTTTGCAATCATTTCTACACTGGTTGCAAGGTCGGATACCTCTGCCTGAAAGACCATTGCATGTTTCCCTAGGCTTATGGATATCCTTTGATTAGGACTGGGTCCACAAATACCAGCTCCTGTGCCCTGGCTGGATTTGGATCCGTCCGTGAACCAGTTATCATTAGCAGTGATCTCACTACGTGCCTGGTCTCTGTTCGGTATGGAGATTTTCACCTTTTCAGTGAAGATAATTTCGGGTGCCATCCTGTCCGTGGACATTTGCAGCAATGGCCCGTCCAGCATCGTGCCCGTAGTATAAGTGTGCTCTCCCACATTGAAGTTGGGATGCCACAGGTTGTTGGCTTTCAGTCTAAGGATCGCATTCATTGCCTCCGCTCTCACATAAAGCCCCAGCGGGGGAGGCCCACAATGGTCTCCAAAGAGGCGGTCCCTGTGCTGTTAATTGCACCAGTGATACCCAGCAATGCCTGTCTCTGGACAGCGGTTAGCAGCTTCACAGCGGAAGTCCTCTTCCACGAGACTACTGCCCCGTATGTTACCGCTGGTCTTATCACGGCAGTATATAGCCAATGGATCACCCTCGGCTTTAATCCCCAGGTTTTGCCAGCAACTCTCCTACAGCACCCGAATAGTTGCGTAGCCCTGGTCGTTGTTTTGACTAAGTGATTTTTCCAGCTCAGTTTCGCATTGAGGGTAACACCTAGATACTTTATTTCCTTGGTTAATTGTAACTCCTGTCCAAACAGTCTAACGCCGCCTCGATCATTGACTTTCCTCATGTTGGTAAAGGCAACCAACTTTGTTTTTTGTGGATTAACTGGGAGTCCTTGTGAAAGGCACCATTCCTCCACCATTCGCAGTGCATTACGCATGATGTATAATATATGTATTTGTTTTTCGAAGAAAAGCAATATTTGTGTATCAGTGTAGAAATTGTTGTTTTTAAATTCAAAACCTATTTCATTTTATTTTAGATCATTTATAAGTAAATAATCGGAAGCGCAATGCATCTAGATTGCTCTGCATACAAGATTTTTTTATAAGAAATAATATTTCCAGAATGTACCGACTAATTATAACGGTAATGCAGAAGAAAATTTTATTTTAATATGCATTTTTCCCCTTGTTCGATATAGAGCATAATGACAATTAAATTTGTTCTAACAATTTTAGTCCTATATCCCATATCTATTTTTTCATATATATGAAGCAATCCGCTTTGTAAGACTTCGTGATTACTAATTATTAGTAATTTTATTCGCAGAGGAATCACACACTAGTCAGAGACAATCATATACTGTGAAGTCGGTCAGAGGATTGTTTCGGATTTCTTTGAGTCATTCGAATCGCGTCTGACTAGTTTGTGATTCCTCTGCAAACACAGCTAATACTACGTAATAGTTCATTGAAATTATAGAATAATGTATACCTATACAATAAAGGTCTTAAAGCTAATAGCAAGTAAAAATGCAATGGCTAATTAATTTATTTAATTAACAGGTACCGAAAATGCCGGAAGCAGGAAATACTGCTCAAAAGAAGCTAAATCCCAGCAAGACCGCAACCCCAGATGCAGGGGCTAAATACGAAATCACGGTTGCTACATTAGTTGCTGCCAGTCTATCAAATAACGACAAAATAGAAAATTATCACGTGTTCACTAATTTAAAGGAAGCATATCCATTCGATGATGTTGTGGTCAAAGTATTTTTCAAAGGAGAAGATACTCCCTACGCGTTTGCCATGCAATTAAAGCACATTGGTAAAGGCGAAACGCTTGATGTGGAAAAGTATCTGAAGGGTTATAATAAAATATCCAATGCCGGAGGATTTAATACTATAGGAAATATTGATATTACCAATATCCACTTTGTTACTTTGCATTAATAAAGTGAAAACGGCAAATTCTTACACACTACATCAGCACCATACCCCGGGTGATTCGTGGAGATCGACGCTTTCCTTTCCAAATTGCCATAAGTTGGCGTTGAGCACGGGTAACACGGAAACAAATAAAGAGTTCTTGAACAATTTCCATTTGTACTTATACCAACCCGATAATAATAAAATCAAAGAAAATATAAAAACCCTTTGCAAAATAAAGGATTTAAGCGGTATTTTGAATTTTATTGATAGATATTTTGAGAAAGACGTATTGTGGAAAAGGGGACTGCAAAAAGAAGTGTTCGAAACGGAATTATTAAGAATCCGTCTCTCAGATGACATACTACCACCGACAGATATTATTCAACTTCATGACTCGCAAAGTGCAGTGTGGCATAAACTGACATTACTACACAATGTCACAATCGTCAAGGCTGAAACAAACATTGAAAAGAGTTTATACGGATCTTGCGCACAAGCACTAAATCGCCTCTTCAATAATAGCTTTAACTGGGACACTTACAAAAAAATTCCTTTGGATTCCCGTATCATCGAGGAGTTTAAAAATCTTTTTGCACTAAGCACTTCAGATAGAGTTAGGCACTGGATTGAGCCACCCACTACACTAAAATCACTAATTATTGAGTTATGGAAATATGGCGAGGTACCTCTTATATTGAGAAGCGATGACTATCTACCTGTGTTGAAGGATTACGCACATTTAAGAAGGAGTTATATTATAGTAACGGAAAATGTAGCTACTAAACGGGAAGAATGTGAAAGCTGCGAGCTAAGTGTTTTTACGCACGTAAGCGACATTAAATGCTTAGATGTAAGAGATGAACTTTTAAACGCCATTTTATTATCGCTGCAAGGAAGGAAACCCATTACGCTTCAGAGTATTATAGCTCGCCATCAGGAATTGGTTGAAACGTTATCATGTTTCGACATAATACACTTAATGAAATCCAGAACGGCGTATCTGAGTACGGAATGTTTAGATGGTGACCACAATCTGTTATTCTTAATAGGAGATCGAAAATCTACCGCAGAATATGATATAAATAGCATTAATAGCGTAGGAAGTAATATTGCAATTCGGTGTCGGCCAGAAGACATACCCAAAATATCTTAAACAAATACAGGAGAATCTAAACTTCAAAAATTATGAAATCTATCACTGTGTCGCATCATCGGGATATGAAAATTTTAGTGTACTGGAAGGGAACAAATCACTGCTACGAGACTTCTTTGTGGACCAAGATGGAGAAGGTGTCTACGTTCTAGAGAATGAAGCAGTACCAATTGTTGGATCCACTTTAAAGAATATTCAACCAAGATATATGCCTAGATCTTTGTGCAATGCTCTTGTATCCAAATCTCTATTTGATTCGGAAACTAAAGGTATTTGTTTTTTCTCTGGAAATTTTAATTACTTCTTGTTAGAAGAAAATATAGGAAAATATTTGATGGAGGCGCCAGAAGATATAAAGTTCGATAACAAAAAAACTGAGTTTTATAAAGTGAAAGACAAAGATGTAGACAAATGTTGGCAAAAAGCATCTTGTTTGAGGTGTCCGTTACTCCATATTCGTGTTGAGGGCACAGATATGTACTTATGTAGATACAAGGATTGGGCAGGTTTAAGTGAACATATGTCATACAATGGGCGGAAAATATCAGAAAACAATATCTTAACAAAAGTAACAGACGGAATAACTATTTTAACAGGCGAACCAGGCATAGGGAAGTCGTCGTTGCTTCAATCAATATTCAAAAACCACGCCCTGGAAAAGTATATTTTGTTCTACAATTTGGTTGACTACGGTCGCTTCTTAGAAAAAGAGAAGTTGGTACCGACTAATATTGCGTTAGATTTCTTGTTGGAACAGTCAATGAATAAACGTTATAAGAAGTTTCTATCCGTTTATTGAAGAAAAAAGATAGAGTATTGATACTTCTAGATTCATTCGACGAGGTATTGCCTACTTACAAAGAAAATGTTTTACATTTTATAAAAAATTTAGCTTCTAGCAATGTACAAATCATTATTGCTTCTAGAACAATTGCAAATTATATACTCGTAGACAGTTTTGAGACTACGATTTTAAAAGTAGACTTCTTGAGAGCGGATGACTGCAGAGAATACGTTAAAAATTTCAGTCTTAATGAAAATATACTAACCTCTGTCCCAAATGAATTCTTACAAAATCCTTTATATCTAAACCTTTTGAAGACAATTTCTGAAAGTAAAGTTAATTTGGAACACTCCAATAGATTAAGTTTATTCAAAACCGTCATAGAAATAAAGATGGAACAATATTTCCAAAGGTACTTCTCCAACGAGCATGTACTCAACAAAGAATGTCACTTAAAGCCTGTTCGAGAACTACATTTCCACTTAGCATTAATGAGGGTACTTGGCACGGATGTAGTGACAAAAAATGCTCCAATTGGACAAGAAAAGCGATCTGACACATGAACTCAAATTAGGCGTGGTGTTATCCCATTAACGAAGAAGGGTACCCTACATTTGTGCATGAGACATTCGCAGAGTATCTGGCGGCTGATTGGATAATCAGAAATAAAACGAAAGACTCTGCTAAGAAAATATACCTGGAAATAAGAAGACAAAAGAAGTTGTATATCTTGGATATCCTTTGCGAAGATTTAGAATTACATCAAGCTGTATTCACACGAAATAAACAACAAATAGAAATGTATGCCAGAGATCGCTCCCATTTCGAAAGGACTGATGATCTTGGTAGAATGGCCATTCATATTGCCGCTGCACACCAACCTCGTCCGCTTTGGTCTGCTCTAGATATTATTATTTGCAATATGTACAATTTTAAAATTGATTTTACTCAGTCTGATGTTCTCATGCAGTGGGATTGGGTTCAACATTCGTATCAAGCAAATATTATAGAATATATGATGAATGCAAGAATTTCAACGTCAATATGGGAAACATATGTAAGCTCCATAGCACAAAGCGCACAGAACAATAACAACTATATAAGTCTCTTTAGAGATGATGAAATAACGAAACTGTATTACGTAGCCATAAGACGCAATAACATACAGATGATGCGTGATTTGCTTTTCATTGAGGACCTCAAATACAATGGCGTGTCTAAAGCCTTAGATGTGGATATATTGCATTTAAGAAATATCAGAAATTTTACTGCATTACACGTCGCCTGTATATACGGCAATGTGGAAACACTAAGAAAATTAATAAGACGCAAACATATAAATTTTACTGACAAATTTGGTTGCACGCCGTTACATTATGGTGTTATGAATCCACCAGAAGTGTGTACAGATATGACGAAAATATTGTTAGAGTGGGGTTCAAAAGTAGATATCGAAAATTATTACCATCAGAAGGTGATTGATATTGCCGTTCATTCCGGAAATGTACATGTTACGAAACTATTGTTACAAAAAATTGTTGGCATTAAAAATTCAAGAAAATATATGCTGGAACTTGTATTTCTTGTAATTGAAGAAGTTAGAAAAGGAGATTTGGAAATCATAGAGTTGCTTTTAGAAAAAGGAGCTTATGTCAACGGCAGAAACGCAATTAGTGAAACACCGCTTATGCTCGCTTCTCAATGGGGTAGGTCAGATATTGTAAAGATATTATTGGAAAAGGGTGCCAATGTTAACGGCACAACAATATATGGTAAAACACCGCTTATGTTCGCTTCTGAATGCGGTAGATTAGATGTCGTAAAAATATTATTGGAAAAAGGTGCCGACGTCAATAGCGCAAAAACAGATGGTAAAACACCGCTTATGTTTGCTTTTCAATGGGGTAGATTAGATATTGTAAAGATATTATTGGAAAAAGGTGCCAACGTTAACGATGCAACAATAGATGGTGAAACACCGCTTATGTTCGCTTCTGAATGTGGTAAAGTGGATACCGTAAAAATACTATTGGAAAACGGTGCCGACGTCAATAGCGCAAGAAGAGATGGTAGAACACCGCTTATGTTCGCTTTTCAAAGCGGTGAATTAGACATCGTAAAACTATTATTGGAAAAAGGTGCCGACGTCAATGGCACAGGAAGAGATGGTAGAACGCCGCTTGTGTACGCTTCTCAATGGGGTATATTAGATATCGTAAAAATATTATTGGAAAAAGGTGCCAAGGTTAACGATCCAACCACCTATGGTAAAACACCGCTTATGTTCGCTTCTGAATGTGGTAAATTAGATATCGTAGAAATATTATTGGAAAAAGGTGCCGACGTCAATAGCGTAGGAAGAGATGGTGAAACACCGCTTATGTTAGCTTCTGAATGTGGTAAATTAGATATCGTAAAAATATTATTGGAAAACGGTGCCGACGCCAATGGCGCAAGAAGAGATGGTGAAACACCGTTTATGTTCGCTTTTCGGCGCGGTGAATTAAATATCGTAAAAATATTATTGGAAAACGGTGCCAACGTCAATGGCGCATCAACAGCTAGTGCAACACCGCTCATTTTCGCTTCTGAAGAGGGTAACTTGGATATCGTAAGGATATTATTGGAAAAAGGTGCCGACGTCAATGGTGCAACAACAACTGGTGCGATACCGCTTATGTTCGCTTCTCTACACGGCAAATCAGATATCGTGAAAATATTATTGGAAAAAGGCGCCGACGTCAATGGCGCAACAACAGCTGGTGCAACATCGCTTATGTTCGCTTCTGCAGAGGATAACTTGGATATCGTAAAGATATTATTGGAAAAAGGTGCCGACGTCAATGGCGCATCAACAGCTGGTGCAACACCGCTTATGTTCGCTTCTGCAGAGGATAACTTGGATATCGTAAAGATATTATTGGAAAAAGGCGCCGACGTCAATGGCGCAACCACAGATGATAAAACACCGCTTATGTTCGCTTCTTTACGTGGTAAATTTGATATCGTGAAAATATTATTGGAGAAACGTGCCAACGTTAACTGCGCAACAAGAGATGGTAAAACGCCGCTTATGTTCGCTTCTCAATATGGTAAATTAGATATCGTAAAAATATTATTAGAAAAAGGTGCCAACGTCAACGAGGCTACAGCAGATGGTAAAACGCCACTTATGTTCGCTTCTCAATATGGTAAATTAGATATCGTAAAAATATTATTGGAAGAAGGTGCCAACGTTAACGACGCAACAATAGATGGCAACAGTCCTCTTATGTTCGCGCATGAAGGAGGTTTCAAGGACGTTGTAATTATGTTATTAAGATTTGGGGCTAGCACATCATTTAAGGCGTCTAGACGTAACGGATTAAGAGTGCACCTCCCGCTGTGGCTACGACGAGTACTTGGACTTTAGCATAAGTGGAACGTGATTTAATACAGGCTAGCAAATTAGCTAAACTTTATAAAAATTTGGCATCTGGGCGGAAAAGCATGCTATTCTCATGAATGGAAGAGGGGAACAGTGTGGAAGTTGTACCATTTCACAATTAATATTATATCGGTGATTCACATTTATCCATATTATTGAACACTCGCGGATAGACGAAAGAAACCCGACGTAAACTTTCTATTAATAAAATAATAATAATAATAATAATGTATATTCATGTCAGACACAGTACATAAATGTATATGAATCGTCAAAAAGATAACAATAAATAATATAAAAATTGTATAAAATACAATGACAATACGAAAAATTATATAAACATACAATAAAACATATGAACGAATCAACAATTAGACAAATAGAAATGTGTATATAAGAAAAAAAAAAAAAAAAAAGAAGTTTGAAGTGTAAGTCATAGATTTATGATATAAGATAGTCCCCAACTGAATAATAACACCTTCGCATAAGGTAAGTTTTTAGCAGTTTTTTAAATTGAGTAGAATTACGAGCATTTTTTATTTCAGATGGTAGCCTGTTGTAAATGGCCTGACCCGCATAAGTTGGTGACTTCTCGAAGCAAGTAGTCCTATGCTGATCAGTGCGGAGTAAGTGAACGTACCTAGTAGCGTAATTATGATCGTTAAAAGTCTGTTTGTTGATATTATTCCGGATGTATTCGGCACACCTATATATATATAATACATGGAAGTGTAAGAATATTTTTCCTTCCAAAAACTGGTCTGCAAGATTCGTCATTGCGTAGATTAAAAATTAAACGTAATATGCGTTTTTGTAGAACAAAAACTCGTTTAGAATTCACAGAATTGCCCCACAGAACCGTATTATAAGAAAGGACCGAATAGACTAGAGCGTAATAAACGTTCATAATATGCTCCTGATGAAGCGCAGTTTTCAGTTTTAAAATCGCATAATAAGCACTGTTCAACCTAGCACACACGTGTTCAATATGAGAGTTCCAAGTTAATTGCTCGTCCAGATAAACACCGAGAAACTTTATATGGTCAACGACACCCAATACATCACCATTCGGGAAAACGAATCTATCGATGTTAGTGATTTTACGTTTACAAAATTTGACGCAAGCAGATTTGTTCGTGTTCAGCAGCAGACTGTTGACAAGACACCACTCACTAAAAGCTCTTAAGATCTGCTCCACCCCGGACAAGAGATCCTGCTCGTCGTGGGAAGTCACAAGCATAGAAGTGTCGTCAGCAAATATCACCAATCCTTCTACCTTCACATAGTTAGGTAAATCATTTATGAAGGCAATAAACAATAAGGGTCCAAGTATTGAACCCTGTGGTACTCCGTGTTCAACTTGATATTCGCTGGACCTTGCATTGTTTAATCCTACTCTGATTGTTCTTCCAGAAAGGTACGACTCAAACCACTCCAGCAAAGCTCCCCTGATGCCCAATGAGTGAAGTTTCTCTAGTAAAAATACGTGTCGCACGGTGTCAAAAGCAGATGTCAAATCAAAGAACAGTCCAACTGTGTACTTTTTACAATCGATGGCCTTGTAAATTACGTCAACAAACGCATACGTGGCTGTAGCCGTAGAAAAACCTATGCGATAACCATGTTGATTGTCAGTAAGTGCATTGTATTCGTTGAAAAAGCTCACAACTCTATCAAAGATAATTCTTTCTAGTATTTTCGCAAAGTCGTTTATTATGGAAATTGGTCGGTAGTTCTCAACCGACGAAGTAGTTCCACGCTTATGAACCGGAACAATTAGTGATTCCTTAAACACTCTTGGAAATATACAAGTATGAATGGACATGTTAAACAAGTATTGCAGAGGTTGCAACAGAAAATCCGATGAACATTTTATCAGTGACGTTGGGATTCCATTAACGCATGAATGGTTTCTACTTTTCAATGTAGCAAGGGCTTTTGATACCTCCAGACCACTAATCTCATAAGAAACAATCGAGTTGGACAGTGACATACCGATGGTGCATATTTGAGATATATTAGTCCCGTAATATTCTCTCAGTTTATTATTAGCATTACTACTAAAATGTTCACCAAGAGCATCAACAGCATGTTCTGTAGATAAGATCTCTCCATTACCGTCAGTTAATACAATTGGTTTATATTTGTTCCTGCCTATTTCTTTATTTACAATTTTCCATATTTGCCGCGGTTTATTGACTGACTTATATAGTCCATAACTATAATAATTTTTTTTAGTAACATCTAATAATGATTTGTACGCTTTCTTCCTTTCCTTGTAAATACTATGTAAGTGATCGTTCTTTGTAGATTTAACTAGCTGAAATAAATCTTTTAGAGATTTGCTCTCATTAACAATTTCAGGGGTAATCCAGTTTTTATTGCCAGGTGTGGGCGATTTTCTAATTATAATGGGACAGGCAATATCAAGGTACCAAATGTATGTGTCTATAAATATTTGAAACGCATTATCAATGTCAGCAGAGTTATACACCTCATACCAATTCTCACCAGAAAGCAGAAAAGTTAATTTTTCAAGATTATCCTCTTTTGTCAATCTATATTTCTGAGTAGTATACTCATGACACACTGTGTCTGACTTATATTCAATTGTAAGTATTTGAGATAAATGATCAGCCATATTCAAATCTTTAATGTTGCAGGTCCATTCTGCATAGTCAATATTATGCAATACATAATCAATAGCTGTTGAGGACTCTCTACCGTTTTTGTCTAAAAATATCCTTGTTGGGGAATCAGTTGTTGTCACCAAATTATAAGATTTAACTACGTCTAGAAATAAATCTCTGTCATTATTCTGAGTAAGAAAATTTATATTTAGATCACCACAAAGAATGATGTCATTCGTAAGTTGATTTGCCTTGTTAAGCATCGAAATGATCCCATCAATAAAATCACTCATGCATCCAGATGGAGATCGATACAAAGCCAACAAGCAACATTTCTTATCCCCTGATTTAAATGTGATTCCACAGCATTCAATAGATAATTCCATTGATATATTTACAAAATAGATTAAGAACTGAATTGATATTAGAGCACACCAGCACAAAATTACATATCTTCCAAGTAGTAACAACTTACCGAAGTACCGTTTATACGCGAGATATAATTGACCGCCATGTTCTAAAGCTGTTCGGAGGATAATCGAATGTCTTGAATTATGTGAAAAGTGTGGCAGTTTGAACTTAACCTAACGTAATTCACCATTGAGTAATGCCGGAACTAGAAGTATGCATTTTGTGAATTGTATCGCTGGTTAGATTGGCTCGACCCAGCCCGCGTTGATCCGTCCGTCAGCCCGTCGGCCCATAGAACGTCAGATTCACTGGTTGCCTTTCAAAAGGTTTGTTCATCTATAGGAACATCACTTTAATCTAAAAAAAAATATTTTTTATAGGGCTAAGAACACAAAGTGTAACAGCTAATTCTGGCGAACATGTTGACTTAACATAAAGTAGAATAGAAAACTTCGATGATTTTTTTTGCTTTTTATATAACTGAAAAAAACAATTTCTCCTATGTAAAACAAATGTTATAGAGATAATAAAGTGAGAATATATAAATCAAGCAATAATAATAACATAAATTTATTTTATATACATATTGTCGTGGAATGAGCATTTGATATTATTTAAGTGTAAAGTTACTGCGTCTTACCTTTATATATTTTAAAATAATATAATATAACAAGAAAAGGATATAAAATGTAGCAGCAGATAACCACACGATGTTCAGGTGATGTAGAAAATACCTGCATTTGGCAAGTCTTTCAAGGTATTTTCTTCAGAATGTCCCCTTCAGAAAGTAAAGATGTTCAGTAGTGATATACCTACACATCGAAATCGAATATTAGAATTTGAATAGTATATTGTTATTCAATGAACATTGTTTTTACAGTGTACTTATTTTATTTAAACTTAGTCTAATAGTGTTTTTATATGCATTGGCAATTCAATTGCATTGATATGTCAACAGAAAGACATGGAAAATTGCTGGAATTCGGTTTCGTCAAAATGTCATGTGTATAAACGGTTGCCTACTTATTGTACAGTAATTATTTTTTTTTTACATAGTAATAAGTGTTGAAAATATTTAAATGTATTTTTCTCATGATCTAGAGAGACACCTACCTTTATTTTATATTAAATATAAGGTGATTTCTGAATTTTGCAATAATTATTTATTTTAATTTTGTGTAAACATTCCACAGTCCATTTGATCACATGGGCATTCTCATGTATTAAACATCTTATAATCCCCTCACTTCAGTGAAATTAACGGACTTTCTGAGACAGTTTGTCCCACTTGTCGAAAGACAATCGCTATCAAAGTCTGTTAGAATTTTTCAATTCGAAAGACTTCACTAGCCAACCTCCGTCAGAGGTAGACAGTGTCTCAATTAATTTTGTAAAATATCAACGGGTATAACCTGAAAATGATTGTTAATTGTTAAACAAAGTTTATCACATTAATTTTATCCAAATTTTACCTATAATCTTTGGGTAATTTTCTCCAACGACGAGTTCCTGAGATATGTTCCTGTCCCGAGCCACCACCGTGTTTAGAAATACGATGTACCAGGGCCCCCATTAGATGCCTGGTCATACCTGCACATTTTGATGTCCGCTGAATTCATCCCTTCCGAAGGCATTCCGCGTTAATACCTAAAATCGTATTATTTAAATCCTAATCTAAATTTTTTTTGTTTTGTTATTGTTTTATACGTTCGGCAAATTTTGGGGTTAGGAATTTTGTATAAGCACTGAACAGTTTGCAATCACTGTGGGAACATTTGTATAAGTTGGTACTTTTCTATGTTAATATTGGATATGTATTTTTCGGTACGAACCGAAATCCAGTGATTTTATCACGGTTGGACATTCTGATTCACTCGTTTCTTAAGCATAGAATAACTCAGATTGAAGGTTCAGAAAGTGTGGGAATTTTGAAATTTAATTTTACACGTATTTATGTTTTCCATGGTGAATTTATATTGCAAAAAGTGGAATTACTAACAAGACGTAATTGTTATTGAATAAGCAAACTCACGTAACTTACCTGAGATAAGAATATCCTTATATTTATGCTGTTTGTACATGGTTTCACATTTCGAATTCTGCCCTAACAGCCAGAAATATTACATAGATATTTTTAAAAATATATTTTATAAATATTTTTCGTGAGAGGTTTTTGAATATATTTTTTATATTTTTTTTCTAAATATAGATAAAATATTTAATCAAAATATTTATTCCATATTTTAAAATGAATGTAAGCGCAATATTTTTCCTAAAATATTTGTAAAATATTATTTATATGAAAATTGAATTTTTTTATGCAATCTATTTAATTTGTCAAAATGAACTAAAATTGTTCTTAGTTATTTAGAATGTATAACGTCGATAACGAAAGGTTGAAACATACATAGAGTTGTCTAAAAGGCAAGAACTTGTTTTTTCACACTCACCATACAAGTTAATAATCAATAATTCTGGCATCTTTTAAGGCATACTGAAGGTTTATCAAATTAATCACTATTTTTTAATTGAAGTGTTCCAAATAAAAAACAAACGTATTTATTATCATTTTATTTGAATAAGCCAATAAAAATGAAAAATACTCATTTTTAAATCTACCCTCGGCTGGTGCCAGGTACAACCCTATGGCTTTTTTCATATCTTCGGTAGTGGCGCTCTCATGGCGTTTCCTTGTGGCCTCTAAAACAATGCCAATTGTATTAGATCATACCATGAATAAAACATCGTACAACATTATCAACACCTACTAATACATTTGGAGCATTTACAATAATTGGAGTGGTAGCTACATTCTAATACTTACGATACTTATTTTTACTTTATTTCATAATATTTGAAAACATTCTACGTACAAACAATAAAACAACACAACGTATTCTAACCTCTATTTGAGGTTATGACGCTTATCTACCGAGATGAATCTTTTAAGCAAATCAACTAGCAATTTATCTGGTAGATGCAGTACATATACGATGCATAAAATTCCTACAATTATATTATTAAACGATTTCTGTACATAGCGATATTGAGCATTCCAATTATCTTATAAATGCCATGGCATGTTCAAAGTTTTGCTTACCTCGTAGTCACCACAAAAACTAAAACACACCCCGCAACAATTAATTGCACAGTTAACCCTAATCTGCCCTAATCGTATACTATTATAAACTATAACATGTAACGGACAAACGAATGAAAACGTTGATGACACGTACGTGCGCGTATGCATTCTATGTACCTAATCCATAGACGCATAAACAATACTAAATCATATAACACCGGCACCGTAATGAATAGAGGTGTTGACGTTCACAACTTACAAATATTACAAATAATATAATACAAAACGCAGATATATTAATAGAAAAGTTACAGCGCTCAACTTAGATACTAATTAAATCATATTAGATATATATTATCTAATTTAATCTTTAAACTTATCATTTTAAATAGGTACATATCTACTTAATATGTATGCATATTTTACCCATTTTATATTATTCGTCCTACGCACCAAATCTACAAAAGCAAAAATTCAATCTTTTTTTTTATATGAAATAAATATTTACAGATAGATAGATAGATAGATAGATAGATAGATAATTTTATTCGTGCGTGACAAAAAAAATCGTATGCACATGTCAGATTAAAATTAACAAATAACATTAAACATTAACAATAGACAAAGATATTAAACATTGACAACAAACAAAGATACAAGTACAGGTCCGGAGCCAGGGACACACGCTACTCTACACCCACAGTAGTTATATTACTAATGAATTCCTGTATTTCATAGTAAGGATTATCAATTAAATAAGTTTTAATTACTTTTTGGAACATTATGTCATTAAGATCCTTCCATTTAATAGGAAGTAAATTATAAAGTTTTAAAGAAATATATCTAAAGAGTTTATGTTTTTGGTTAGTCTAAATTGTGGGTTAGGATATAGTTTATTTCTGGTATCGTACACCGTCTGGCGATAGTAAGAGTCCACGTTATTCCTACAGTAGATCAGACATTGTAAAATATATTGATTAGTAATCGTTAAAATTCGAAATTTTTTGAAAAAGGTCTGCAAGAATCTCTATTGTTGATGTTTGAAATTATTCTGATTGCTTCTCTTTTGTAAGAGCAATATCTCTCCACGATGTGCGGACCCCCCCAAAGGAGGACACCATAGCTCGCACGGAGTGGAAAAGAGCATGATATGCCATCAACAAAGCATCTTTGGTAATAACATCTACTAAATTTCTTAAAATGTATATGACAGTTGATAGAAGAAATACAAAGCAAAATATTCTTGCAGAGTTATGAATAATATATTGAGAAAACATTTGCAATAAAATATTATTAATGCTACATAACATATATATTTTTAAATGTTTTCCTAATATATTTTCTATAATATATTTTATGCATATTATATTAATATAACTAATATTCAAGAAAGATTTAATATTTTTTAAATATTTATAAAATATGAAATAAATATAGTTGGTGACTGGGGTGTTATTAAATATAATCACTTTTGTTCACAATTGAATGTTTTCTTTATCATTCAAAATTGATCATAATCGAGGTACAGGACTCTCGTGCGTATGATATTGTGGAAACTGGAAATACGCATATTGGAATAGAGTACATTTTGACGACAGTCCCACATAGCATCTCCCCACGTAGGGGGTAACTAGCTAATTTTTTTGCCAGCGCGTTCCCCAGCCTGTTCCAACTGGAAATTTTCACTCTGCATGCCATCTGGCAGTTGAGAGGGTACACTTATGAATCAAAAAGTAATAAATATAGATGACACTGGGATGTTTGAAATTTGATTTTTACTAATTTAATTAAAGTATTATTTTCAAAATGTATTTTATTTTATATCGGGCTGTATGGTACTCTGTAGCGTTAAAATATGTATTGTGATATAATTTAACAATATATATAAACATTTCAATTCAAAGCATCAAGTTGTTTCAAAATTGTTAATGCAGGGGATTAATTTCAAGGAAACTACAGACGGTAGATAATTTACATTTCAGAAAAAAAACATCTTCCAAAAATAATAAACACTATCAAGCAAAACCATAAATCGTTTAATTTAATAAAAATTACCTCTGTCAAACTGCTAACATCTACGGCAAAAACAAAAAATGTTAGCTCTTTAAAAGAAATATGTAATCAGCTGTCGAAATAAGATTCATGGGACTTCTAATTGATTTGAATACAAATCACATACAAAATGTAAAAGAGATTCAATCAATATTTGAATGAGATATAATTTTTCATTAAATGTCAAAATAATTGATGCCTTGAAGTTGGGAAGATTCAATACTAACCGGGTTTGCGAATGTTGACGACCGACAAATGCTGTAATATTCGGGTAATACGAAGATTTTAGAAAAAAAGAGACGCATAGGTAATTCTTAAAGTATAATATAAGTTTATAGTTGCATTTACATTCTAAAACAATTGCAAATAAGGAAAATCCTATCCACATAACTCAACAGGATTCAAGTGGAAATAAAAAAAATCTATTTCATTATCATTGATCACAAATTCCCTAAAACTTTTTAATTTCTTATCTTGTCGGGTGAATTATATATTATCGTTAAATCTCGTAAGATGATATATAAATAAATTTTCGAAAGAAAAACATTTAAACAAATAATTTACTTTTACCCAATCTGCCATTTAATTTAGAATTCGGATTCTCAATGGAAGTTAGAGGTTTTATAAACCTATAACCTATAATACATTAAAAATGTTTTTGTAATATTATTGTTACAAAAATTATGTAGTTTTCATTATTCTTATGGGGATTTCTGCATAGGCTTGCTCCTTCAACTGAATAAGAAATTAGCTATGAAAGTGTTCATTTTGCAATATTCTCACTTTTAATACTTACATATATTATAAATAACTACCCTCTTGGCAAAATTTAAATTTCCAACAATTATTTTTGGTAACTTCAACAGAAAGACTTCAAAATAACTAGTAATCTAATACAAAACCATTGGTAAGTTCCTGTTTCAATGTTGAAGTTACTAAGAATAATTGATCATATACTCATTGTACAGGTAAGAAATAAAAAAATACTATTTTAGATTTTTAATACTAATAAGAAACGATAAAAATATATACTGCGTTTATAAAGTTTGAAAAAAAATGATTTTCTACATATAGAAAACAGAATTAAAAAAAAAAATATATTTAAATCGCAAATTTAAACATAAAAATAGGGTTAATAATCAGCAGAAAAATGCAAACCCATCACATTTATACTTCCCTATAGTATAAAAAAGTGTCATAATCAATTTTATTATAAACCTCAG